>ONZH01026551.1:0-77500 GCA_900303285.1 Rhinella marina | reverse complement strand
TAAAGGGATTTTCTGAGACTTTAATACTGATAACCTATACTCTGGATAGGTCATCAGTATCAGATTGGTGGGGGTCTGACAGCCAGGAACCCCGCCGATCAGTTGTGTGAGGAGGCAGCGGTGCTCGCACTGGCACCACAGCCTTCTCTCAGCTTTCCCTATTCCAAGTGACGTCACATTCATCAGTAATGTGGCCTATGTGCAGCCGATTGTCCTTTGTAACTGAAGGTGTAGAACCCCGAAACATGTTTTAAGGATGGACGTTTAATCATACTTCAATAAAGACTGCTTTTATTGGATCAAAAATGGGTTCCAGCCATATTTTTGTTTTTTTTTCTGCTATTCATAGGAATAGTGTTCAGGATGCTGAGCTCAGATCAACGATTCTTATCTTTACACCCACCACCGTCACTTTCGGTCTGCCTGCAAAATGGACGTGTGATACATACATGACGAGTACTACAGTCCCCTCTATGCATCTCACTGAGAGAACAGTGGCTTGAGTGTAAAAGGTGAGAATTACTGATCTGAGTTTGTACACCACGCATCCATTAGGGTAGTTTATAGATGCTGTCTAAGGTGACAGACTCCCTTTAAAAAGGATGACTGGTCAATAATATCGCCTAAGACATAAGGCTAAACAAACAGGTCACCCCTGTACCTGGAGCCTATAAGCCCCTTTCAGACGAGCGAGTTCCATGCTGTGGACTCACAGAGCGAGTATGCAGCAGCATCCGTCCTGACCTCCCAGCACCAACGGGTCACATAGAATTATATTGATTTATGATGCTTTGTAACCCTTAGAGGTCTGGAATGTATTGGACAACACAGACAGTATTATGTCATTCCAGAACTGTAAGGGTTATATAGCATCTTAAATCAAAATAATGCTATGCAACCCCCTCAGTGCTGGGAGGTCAGGATGGGAGCTGCTGCATATTCACTCTGCGAGTCCGGAGCATGGAACGTGCTCATCCGAAAGGGGCCTTAGACTTACATGACGCTTTAGACAAATGCTATTGAAAATGAAAGTAAAAATAATGACAAGCTACATTAAAAAAAAAAGAAAAAGAATTTAACTGAATGTTCACAAGTGAATATACGAATATAGTATAAACTGATAAAGATTAGATCCCAGTGACAGGTACACTATAATGACAGCATTAAATACAGCGAAACAAGTAAAAACATTAGGATCTGTTCACACCAGTTACAATCCCTGTTTTTCTGCTCCATGACAGGAGCAAAAATATTAAAGTTACTGAATGCTGGATTTGTCCTATGATGGACACCAATGGAACCAAACAGACCCCACCGACTGGGTCCATTGGGTTTTTGTCATGGCGTCTGTCACTTACGATGCAAATGTGAACATTGCCCTTAAAAGACCATTTCAGCTTTTAGATATTGATTACCTATGCACCACACAAATCATCAATACCATATCGATGGGAGTCCAACACCCAGCACCACCCACCAGTCAGCTATCATCAAGCAGCAGCCGCCGACACTGGAAACTAAACAGATGGAAGCAGAAGGCTCCACCCCGTGTGTAGTGGCCATGCCAGTGTACGGCAGCCCAGCACCCATTCAAGTGCTCTACTACTTCTGACTAGCTACTTTTTAGTTTCCAGAGGCTGCCGAAAACAGCTGATGGGTGGGGAATGGGAGTCCTGGTGTCTGACCTGGATAGGTCATAAATATCTAAATTTACCTAGAGTATCAGAAATTGAATAAAAAATGTCCACAACAAAATCAAAGGTTATATCCAGAAACTTATTACTAGTTCCTGGGATTTGCCCAGCCCTATACCCGGTTACTCTTTAGGCAACTGTGTTGCTGTGTGCAATCATCTGTAATGTTAGCCAATCATGGCGATCCGTACAGCAAAAATTCAGATCTTGAGTACCCAGAGGAGAGGTGGCCAAATATCCATGGTCACATTCCAGTAAGACCGAAATATATAGTCAAATAGTGCACTAGCTCAGCAGTGCTGAGAGCACAGACAAAAAAATAAAAAGGCTCTCAAGGCTTGAGGACAATTTCTCTCTCCTCCACAATACCCAAAATGCAAGTTAATCAATAAATTACATTTTTTATTGATTATTTAACACGTTTTTATTGCTTTACACACCTGTTTGAACTGCTCTTCATACGTCCAATCCCCATGGTCCTGAACTGGAGGATGTGCGTTTTGTGGCAGTCCTGGACGTTCTACTCCACCAGATGGGCGAGATGGTAAGGTCTGTTGAGCAGGGTGCTTAGGTGGCAAGCTTGCCCCTTTACCCGGCCTGCCAGTTTCACCCACATCGAGTCCCTCATCCATATCATCATAATCATCTTCCTCCTCAAAATCATCTTCATCCCATTTCCCCTTCCTAGGGAGGTGAACAAAGTTAAACGTTAAACATTTGGTCTGAATCACTCCAACAGTTGCCTTCTTACATCAACCCTGCATGAGGAGTAGACAGATATAGCCATATAAACAGAATCATATACGGTACTCCAACCAAAGCAAACTACAGTCAAAGTTAATCCAATAAGATAAACCATGTATAACTTGGCTCAGCTCGCAAGAACAAAGATGCTGCCACTTCAAAACAGTTTGTCTGAGGTTTCTAACCACCCCTGACTGACTGCCAACTTATGTAGGCCTGCTGCCAGCTTCTGGCACACACTGTATCTCTAGGTCATCCAAGGGACAGCACACATTACTACTTCTCTGTACAACACAGGCAATTACATTTGGTAATTAGATCAGTATGAAATGATTTCCTCTACCCAAAAAATCCAACTTAAGGCACATTTACATGGGCAGATTATTGACCTTACCATGAGGAAAAAAAAGAAACCACATTCGTATGAACGCTCATCCTTCTGCTTCTTCTAAATGTGCTACTGATCAACCAACAAGTGGGCAAAATGCTGGGTGATCCGACTGGTTGTCGGCAGCTCATTGTCCTGTGTAGACAGGTATGACAAACAATGGCGCTATATGGGGATGAACAGTCTCAGTAACGATCATTTACCCCCATACAGAGAGGATGATTGCCACATGTAAATGAGAGGGCAATGATCAGGAATAAATGGTTTATTCCCAATGATTGTCCTGTGTATCGGCCCACGTAAATGGACATTTTTGTAACCTGTGTTTTTTGGCGATAAACCGAACATGTGATACTGTTAAGGTGTTCATACACATCTGATAACCTGTCAGTCATGCTATTTGGATGGAGATGTCCCAACTCTTCCCTGATGACAGGGCAAAGAGGAGCTGATCCTTTGTACTTCCAGGAGATAAGAGGCTGTCAGAGGTCTCACCTCTCTCCACTGAGAGCCCATGCACTCTTGGATAAGCCTTGCGTGCACTTGTAGACTAGTGATCTAAGAAGTATGGCCACCTTATAAATATAGGAGGATATTCTCTCTTCACATATACAAACTAGATACTGAGAGTCATTTTTAATGGATCAACACTTCAAAGGGTTTTCAGAATACCTGATTGTGGGAGTCCGACACCCAGAACCCCCGCTGATCAGGTGTTTGAGAAGGCACAGATTCTCCTGTGAGTGCCGCTGCCTTCTCTCAGCTCACCAAGCACAGCGTCATATACTGCATAGCGGTTCAGCCCCATTCACTTCAATGGGGCTGAGCTTAGGCCATGTGACCAATGAACGTGATGTCGCATGACCTAGGGAAAGCTATGAAAAGGCCACAGCGCTACTGCTAGCTCCACTGCCTTCTCAAATAGCTGATCGGCGGGGTCCAGGGCCCCCAGTGATCAGATACTGATAGTATTTAAGTATCGGAAAACCACATTGTACACTGCTCGTTTCTAGGGGATATGACTATGCCTGCACACTACAGGAAAAAGTGCCAGGAAGGTGGGAGCGCGCACAGACACGCATGTTCAGCGGCTCTCATCCACCTTGTATCTGCTGGATTGCAGGGTGGACGTAACCCCTTGATACAAACCGTGTATAATGTGATTGAAGAATGAATCCAGCCAGCAAAGGTTGAAATATGGTCAATCACATTACATTAGTGACTTCTATTAATTTTCTCTACATGATAAAGCCGCTCCTGAAGTGAGACAACTTCTTTTATAATGTAAAACTGTCTGTCACCTACTACTAAACAACAGATCTAAAAAATGGCAGTAAACTTGCCTGAAATTATTTTTTTTTTCTACCAGTGACTATTTATTGCAGTTAAATTTCTGCCTGGTTAACCATTCTGCATTACATGAATAACCCTGACCCTTAGACAGAAGGTAAAGTGTGCAAACAAAGTAAGGAACTGCCGAAAAACAGACTGATTGCAAATAAAAGTTGTAAAGCCTCCCACACAAGCATGGAGGGGAGAGAGGAAAAAAGTAATCCTGTAATATATAGAAGCACTCACAGTTCATCCTCCTCTGAGCCCATGTCCTGGTATTGCTCACTTTCCCCATCCCTCTCTCTTTCATCCTCGGATGCCATGCTCTCCCCATCGTCATCGTCTTCATCTGAAGCTGCTGGACTTGGCTGTTGACTCAGGCCGGCAGCAGCAGCCCTCATGGCGGCAAGAGCTGCTGCCTGTGCCCGCTGCATTTTTAAGGTCTCTGGTTCAGTATCTTCAGTACCATTGGTAGGATAACCCCTATCAGGGGGAGCACCCACCGAATCCTGCTGAAGCTGCCTTGCTTCCAGTTCTTGCTGCAGCCGCGCCCGCTGCTGGCGCTGAAGCGTCTCCATCACCGCCTGCAGCTTCATTGCGCGGTGAGGCGGGCGAGGGGGGCCACGTGCTGCCTCCTCCACCTTCTGAATGTACTGAGAACTAGCAAACAAAGATCTGTGGGGTTCCAGCAGCGGAATGGGTTACGTAGTAAGATGGCGATACAGTCTCAACTTGGGTAAACTGGGCCTCTCTGCATGGCAATGGATCTATGCCTTCTTTATAAAGTGCCAGTTCGAAGACTCTCTTGCGCCAAGTAAGATCGGTGGCAAACCATGTGATTGCAGCAAGAACTCTATCAGTGGAGAAGGAGAGAAAAAAAAACAACATTAAAGGCTGATATAATGTGAACAAGTATTACATCACTATCACCAGTTACACAAAGCATACATAACTATACAAGCCAGTTCACAGAGTGCACACACAGTTAACGGCAGAGACTGGGACCTTCACTAATTTTGTCTGGACTACAATTAAATTCCTAGAAAACATGACTGCTCGCAAAACGCCTGTTGCACACAATGCTAGTGTAGCTGAATCTACCTTCCAAGTTCTACCAAATTGTAATACCACCTTCCAAAGTGGGGCCCTACCGTACCGCCATATGCTTCTGATTCGATATGTAGGCATATGCTGATTTTCTGAAAAACAACCGATAAAACCAACAGAAGAAATAAAAAAAA
The DNA here is from genome assembly GCA_900303285.1 of Rhinella marina. Taxonomy (NCBI): domain Eukaryota; kingdom Metazoa; phylum Chordata; class Amphibia; order Anura; family Bufonidae; genus Rhinella; species Rhinella marina. The sequence goes on along the minus strand of ONZH01026551.1, from coordinate 72,101 downwards.
TGGCAGTACAGAAGCATCATATGGCAGCACATGGAGTGCCTATGGCTCCATAACACAAGACTACATGTACCCGGTACACCATAAGGTTCACGTACATATTCAATGGTTGTTCGGCCAATGGGTACTCTCTCTCAACTCCCCCCATACATATCCACCTCTGGTTCGGCAGAACATGTGTAGTCAATGGGGAGAAAGGAGAGAGCTTCTGCCCGACACCTCAGGCGGTGGTTTATCTCCCAGGAGGCAAGTGAATATTTTTGCCTGATCCTTTTCACACCTGACTTCCTCTGGTCGAGGGAAAGCTGGGAGCTCCTCACACGAAATAGACTGTCAGACAAACCTATCGAGAATGGCAGGTTCAGCCGACAATACGTTCACAACAGGGTTATGAAATCCGAAAGAGAACAGCCTGCCGGAGTTCACCATATCTGGCATTGCCATGCTGGATCCCCCTGGACTATAATGGGATTTGATGGCGATCCAGCATAAATGGCGCCTTTTGGCCAGACAGACACAGTTGCAAGCAGTGATTTTTGGTCTGGCCAACAGCCAGCATTTACACCAGAACAGGCATAAAAGGTAAAGCAACCCTACAGTGATGTGTTCGCGACCTTAAAATACATGCTCCGTGAGGGCACCGGACCAAATCAAGTCATCAACCCAGGTAAAATAAGGATATTGTATTTTCTGATTACATGGCATAGCTTCCCTCCGTTGTGTTGGGGACGGATCAAAAAACATTGACTACGGAGTTTTGATATGGCTACTTGACAGGCATGGCACCATGCCCCATGTGAGCGCTGGCAGGGAACGCATGGTTTAACGTGTCCAGTATCAGGCATTCCCATCCTATGTGGCTCAGGATCAATGGACATATGTCAAAGGGTTACAAGAAGCTGGATCTGCTGTGACCAATTACTACTTCACCATCATGTCTGTGAAACAAGCCCTTTACTAAATATGCAAGTGGCAAGGTAAAAGGATAATGAATAGAAAGCATAAACTATACGCAAGAGCAACTCCACACACATAAATGTATATAAAAACATGCTCAACAAGACAATACAGGATAATGGCGACCACACACACTGAAGTCTGCCAGATCATCAGGATTGCTGAATGACTGGATAGATAAGCAACCCGATACCTGAGCAAGTTCCACTCAACTGTCTTCCAAAGCTACCTCACTGCCAGTCCAGTCAACACAAAGGGCCCAACCAGTTTTTCTGTTCGGCTTCTAGAAGTTTTTGGTGAAACAAGTTTTAATCTTAATAGGTGACACTTGGTGACATTTTGAATTTAGGTCACTTCTATCAGTTTGGTCTTTCCAAAGAGAAAAAGGAAAGGAAAGTTGTGGTGCGCAAAAAGATTGTACTTCTACCGATATGAAACATGCATAAAAAATCCCACACGGGCAAAAAACTGTTATAGAAACTCAAAAAGATCCCGTCATCAGGAAAATCAATACAAGGTCCGAGTTCTCGAAAACTGGAGGAAATTAAAAGGGGAAAACAAACTCCCATCCCCCATCCTGTTGGGAGTGGGCTCAATGAATTTCCTACAAAAAAAGGCCAAAAAAGCTGACATAACTCTACAGCGTAAAATGCCTGCAGCAGCATGTGCTCTATGTCACCGCTACCTCCTGTGCCAAATAAAGGTTAAACATTAGTCACTATCAAAGCACAAGGTCTAGCTGGTAGGACAGAAAAAGCCCACCTCAGCAACAAGTCCACAGACTCCCCCCTTTCCCAAAATAGAGCAGCAAGCAACATGCATCAAGTCATACTTCACCCCCCACAAAAAAAAAAAAAAGAACAAAAAGCCCTGCTCCATGTACCCCTAATGGCTCCACTGACCAGCAGAGTAGATCCAGGCACTAAGTGGATGCACAGAAGAGGGATCACACACTGGGTGTTCAGAGATTACACAAATACACCAACTGGAGACAGGGTGGGAGGCCTGGGGGGGGGAGAATTAATGGAGGGAGGGGCTGTACACCTCCCCCATGGACATTAGCTCTTAATTATCTAAGCAGATAGACTGGATTAACTGAGTGTGTGCCACAGTAGTCAGCATGATAGAGGAGAGCAGTGCGGGAGGCCAAGCAGAGCTTTCTATATGTTCTGGAGAACAATAAACCAGAACATAATAATCACTGTACAAAGTAGAAACCAGATAAGGCCAAAGTGAACCACCTCAAGGAACTTACTCCTCAGGGGACCCTGGCTTGAGTTCTCACTTCTCGTTTCACCTATTAAGGGACTTAAAAAAAAAAAAAAAAAAAAAGAGTGTGAAGTCCGAGAAGTATTTGAGAAGCCCCTTCACCTCCTCCCCATGAAAGTTCTTGTTTCCAGGAATACTTGTAAACAGCCAGCATGGTGTATCTCGCCCGAGGCCAACCTAACTCGTCATTGTTCTGTGAGACAAATGGATCCAGACGAGTAGACGTTCAATGGGTTAATACAGCAGCTGGAATCCCCCCCCCCCCCCAGCTACTGGATGTTTCCAAGGAGGAGGGGAGGGGACACTCCCCAAAGTGTGCCTGTACACAGGGTCAGTGCTCCATTCTGGCACAAAGGGAGGTTTGTTTTGGACACGAGGCTCAATCAATGGAAGACATTCAAGTCTTAGCAGACACTAGAAAAGTCGCACTTGGAGTGCACTTCCGTGCAGGGCTCATTAACACAAGCCGCAATAATGATAGAAAACATGCAGCTCAGGAGGCCAGTTACCCCAGATATCATATTAAGCCACAGGAGATCAAGAAGATTAATGGCTGAAGACCACACCATCTGAAGTGCCTGTAGGAACATCACAGTTTCCTACAAGCCCACGACTGGTGACCAGGTAGGTCCCAGGTACAGAAGATTACTTTCTGTATGAAAAATTCCCCGCACTTCCTCTACAAATATCCCACAGTCAGCTGTGCTCCTGGCAAGGCTCCCATTACAAATACTTCTGTGTACAGAAAGAAATACATGTCAATATATACAGATAGGCCTGGGGGCGCCAGGAGAAAGCCTGGCATCTAGGCCATGGTGACAGTGACACCGTAGGCCACTGCAGCCATGTTTCTAGTATTAGTTTCTATGATTAGGCCTCATGCACACGACCATGTCCGTTTCACGGTCCGCAAATTGTGGACCTGCAAAATACGGATGCCGTCCGTGTACCATCTGCACCTTTTTGCGCATGCGGAAAGCACATAGATGATCTGTGTGTCATGTCCTATACTTCGTGGCCCTTGGACCTGATGAAGTCAACGGGTCCGCAAAAAAAGCAGATGCAACAAGGACAGCATCTGTATTCTGCCGACAAGTACCCTAACTTGCATCATGGACAGTTGGCTATAACCACATAGCTGGTTAAACCACCAGCAAACACGGGCACCAAGATGTAGCCACCATACAGTCACTGGGCAATGTTGGCACCATTTGTCAAGTTGAGGAGTTAATAGGCCTACACAACCAAGGCCTTCTGAATGGCTCCGAGCACCAGGACCACATGAGGTGCCCGCACGATTGCCCTGGTAGCACATAGCACCATTGGATCAGAACGCTGGGGTTTTTACATGGGGCAGCAGATACCCGGGTACTAGTATTAGCCGTACTGTGTACACACTCACACACCAACCCCACCCTATGACCTGTGTCACCGCTCAGCATAGGACTGGGCGCCCCCGACAGCTTCCGTCACCCCAAATAAACACCTGCACCCACCAACTAGGTCCTCTCCAGGCACCCCAGCCTTCAGCCCTTACCACGTCATTCTTGCCAGCACTCCCTCCCCCCAGCACCATCCCATACCCCAGCAAGACCACTTATTTCACCCCCTCAGATGGGAGAGGCAGACAGCGGTTGACCTCCCCGCCACTGGCCAGAGCCTTGTGCACCCCGCTGTACCCCACTCTTACCCCCACTGTCTCCGCTGCTTTTTCTCGGAGGAGAAACTTGGGATCTGAGCGAAAGGCGGAGCCACCACGCGAGGGGGTACCTGATTGGCCACAATCCAGGGAGAGTCGGCAAACTTCCAACCTCGTAATACTAGAGAGTAGGGGAGGTCTAACCTTTAAAGGGAGCGTCTGCCAACGTGTGGAGATAGGGACAGTCTGTAAATAAACATCCTTTGTAGTCAGCGGAGGAGTTTAAAAAAAAAAAAAAAAAAAAAAAAAAGGTCAACTGATTCAGGGTAGGTGTACAAATTGCCGCCGCGCTGCTTTTAGAGTGTATTCTATACAGTGTTGCTTGCTATACGCAGCAGACTAAGGGATAGTCTGACAACTGTTGACCCGTATGAGAAAGTACCTAGATGAAAGTAGTGCCAACATTTGTTTCTTGAGCCTGTTACTGCAGGTGCAGTTATGGGCCAGCTGCCAAGTATTGAGAAATGTTGCAAATGCAGGGAATAATTATATGTATTTATTTTCAGCATATGCTGCTGAAATTTAATTTTGGCAGCTGTCCAGTGGCAGGGGCCGACTGGGAAGCTAAAGTGGCCCTGTGTTGGCAGGTCCAAATTGATGTAAGGCAGGGAAACATAAGTAGGTGGGGGTCATCAATACCATAGTGCTAAATACTGTCCCACCAGAATCATATACCACAGTGTATATATTATACCAGTGCAATATACCATATATTGCTGAAAAGCTGTTCCTCTGTGGTGGCCATCAATACATGCCATTTTCTGTTCTCCTCCACCAGTTATCTCTGATTAAAGGGTTTGTCTCATCACAGACAATGGGGGCATATCGCTATCATTGTCTGATAGGTGCGGGTCCCACCTCTGGGATCCGCACTTATCTCCTAAACAGAGCCCCGGAAGCGGTGGAGGGCGCACTGCGCATGCTATTTCAGTTGGCCCATAGAAGTGAAAGGAAGTGGCGGCTGGTCATGTGCAGTGCGCTCCCATTCACGTCTATGGGGACAGCGCTTGGTGGGACCCGCACCTATAAGACAGTGGGGGTATATCCTAGTGATATACCCCCATTCTCTCCAAGATATGGAGCAGGAGGGTTAGCAGGTGAGATGCAGGCCACAGCAGCTTACAGCTGAGAGATCATTATGTAAACGGCCAGTAGCAGAGAGGAAGGCTTGGGTGGCCCCCTGGGCATCGACACACCAGGGAGTTTACCTTTGAGTTCTATGACCAATCCACCCCTGGTCCAGTGGTCCTGGGACAGCTGAGGTATGTTCCGATTTCATCTGTATGTGCATCCTGAGTACCCATATACAGCAATACAGTGATGAAGCAGGAAGGCATCAACTTTTGTAAAGGTTTTCTGAGATTTTAATACTTATGACCTATCCTCTAGATACCTTCTCAGTATTTGATCAGTGGGGGTACGACACCAGGGTTGCCAGCCGTTGGTAAATTTACAGACAGTCCATAAAAACAGGGTATTTTTTCTGCCAGCCGTAGTGTCCGTCTGTGAATTATCTTCAGTATTCATGGTGCATGTGCCGTGAATACTGTGGCTCTGTCAAAATGCGTGATATAGGCCGCAGACCTCTTCCAGACCAGCCTGAGTTACAGTACTTAGCTCTATCGCGACGCAGAGGGCGCGCCGTGTGTTGATGTCATTACACCTGCATGTTCGGGATGACATTGTCCTGCAGCACGCCTCCTGCATCAGGACAGAGCCAGCTCAGGCCGCAGGCTGGCCTGGAAGAGGTGTGCTCCCTACTTCACGGACAGTGGCATGGAGGAATCAAGTAAGTATTTTTTTATTTTCACAGAGATACAGACCTCGCCGCCACTATATGGGGGCCATATACAGAACTATGTAAACTACTAAGGGCACTATATAGGGAACTATGTAAACTACAGGGGGCACTATATAGCGGACTTTGTAAACTACTGGGGGCACTATATAGCGGACTTTGTAAACTACTGGGGGCACTATATAGGGGACTATGTAAATTGCTTGGAGCACTATATGGGGGACTATGTAAACTACTTGGGGCACTATATAGGTGGCTATGTAAACCACTGGGCGGTATTAAATAGGCAACTATGTAAACTACTGGGTCCATTATAGGGGCCTATGTAAACTACTGAGGGCACTATATAGGGGGGTGTAAACTACTGGGGGCATTATATAGGGGACTTTGTAAACTACTGGGGGCACTATAGGGGACTATGTAAACTACTGATGATATAAAATAGAAGACTATGTAAACTACTGATGATATAAAATAGGAGACTACGTAAACTACTGGGGCCCAATATAGGGGACTATGTAAACTACTGAGGGCACTATATAGGGGTCTATGTAAACTACTGGGAGCACTATATAGGCGACTATCTAAACTACTGAGGGCACTATATAGGGGGATATATTGGGGCACTATTACTAATGAGGGCATTCTGGGAGAGAATTATTAGTATCAGTGGGACTTTGGGGAGCACCGTTACATTAGGGGACTATCTGTATGGCACTTTTATTTCTACAGTATAGTATTTGGGTGCATTGGGGAGCACCGCAGGAACAGTATTGAGGGTGTTAGTAGGGTAACTCTATTGGGGCCCCAGGATGAAGATGATAGAAAAGTAAGGAACTTAAGATGTCTGTGTGTAAACTCTGCAGAGAGAAGATGTGGCTGAAAGAACTTGTGATGACGGTCTGAGATGAATAGAGAACATGAGGAAAGAGAATGCCTACATCTGAGGAGACATCACTGCATGTAAGAAGTAAGTTATGCTGTATTACCCTGTATGTTTGATAGGGGTGAATTTCATGTCCATGTAAATATGTATTTAAAGGGGTTGTGCAGCCTCTTTAGATTGATGACCATAATAATGATCAAAATAAAAAAATATAAATAAATAAGCAATAAAAAACGCACATGTGCATCGCCACGTGTGAAAATGCCTGTACTATTAACATATAACAATATTTGTCCCATGACGTATTGGGGGGAAAAAATGGCCATTGTATGTCGCTTCACCTCCCTCTAAAAAAAAAAAGGTCTAAAAAGTGATCAAAAAGTCACACACATTTCAAAATAGTATCACTGAAAAGTACAGATTGTCCTGCAAAAAATAAGCCCTCATACAGCTCTGTAAACATAACTGCAAAAAGGTCATAGGGGTCAGAATAAGGCGCTGAAAATGAAACATAAAAAAAAAAAAATGACTCTAGGAAGGCGGGGAGTGAAAAACAAAAACGCAAAATCACAAGGGCATTATGTTTGGAGTATTTTGAGGACGCAGAATGGGGGCATTTGGCAACAGTGTCTGACACCCAGGACCTCCGCCTATCAGCTGTTTGTGAAGGCACTGGCTTTCCTGTGAGCACTGCGGCCTTCCCTGTTCTCACCAAGCCCAGTGCTGTACATTGTATAGCGGCTGTGCTTGGTATCACAACTCAGCCTCATTCACTTCTATGGGGTTGAGCTTCGTCTTGGCCAATTTGATCGAAGAATGTGATGTCAGACGGCTTAGGAAAAGCTGAGAAAAGGTGGTGTGCCCTTACGGACCTAGTGTAAAGCAGGACAAACAATGTGTTTCTACATCAGTGCATGAAGCTGACACAGAGACACTTACTGTACCTGAGTGCACAGAGGAGGGCATGGCAGTGTTACACTTTGTCGGTGACTGCGAGGGTGAAGATTCAGGTTTATCTGCAGAGCTGAGAGAGTAGAACTCTGCATCAGAACTGGGGGTTCAGCACTGGAAATGAGAGGTTCACTTCATACCCAAAACACATAACTGACAGCACAGTCACTTCTCACCTAAGTCATCGTTTCTGCAGAAGTCACTATCATCATCTCGTACACCAGGGGTAGGCAACCTCTGGCACTCTAGCTGTTGTGAAACTACAACTCCCAGCATGCATACTTGCTCTGCCCTTCTAAGAACTCTCATAGAAGGGAATGAGGCATGCTGGGAATTGTAGTTTCACAACAGCTGGAGTGCCGCAGGTTGCTGATCCCTGCTCTACACTGTCACTTGCAAGTTGCTTGCTGAGGAATGAAATCCCGACTCCTGTGGCACAGGACGCAGTTTCTCTGCTGGGTTCTAGGCGAGTCAAACAGCAGCAGGCTATGTAAGCACTCCTAATGCTGATTGGCCAGCCCAGTGCTCAGCAGCGAGACAACATAGAGCCTTAGTCAGGACTCCAGCGGGTGCAGCGCTAGCCTCTAATGATGTGCTCAGAAAAGGGAGTCCACGAGTACAGGGCAGAGGAAGCAGGGAGCTCGGAAGCAGAGCCTGAGCCCTGGACAGGGACTCAAGACAGGAACAAGAATTAAGTGTAATTAGAAGGCGGGCCTTTTGACAAAACTGGGCCCCCTTCTTCCAGAGGCCCCATAGCAGCTGTGTGGTCTGCCTCCGTTAGTGGTACACTGTTGACTGTACCTATTAATTTTTTTTTTCAGTAGAAGCTGTATAAGCCCCCATGCACACAACCATATCCGTTTTGTGGTCTGCAAATTGCGGATCCGCAAGAAACATGGATGTGGTCCATGTTACATCCACACCATAACTTAATATACACTGACTTCTTTATAAACTGCAAGGTATCAAATGTACAGTAGAAGTTCTCATTAGAAGTCAGGGCACTGGTCTTAAATGAGGCCTTGATGATAGGCCATTGACTCATGAAGAGTCGGGCCTTCAGCACTCAGGAGAGGAAAAAACCCCAGTGGAGGAAACCTCTAGAGAACCATGGCTGAAGGACTGCCCTTCCCCTAGGCGGTGGAGGAAAACGATGGCACTTGACAAGGACGGTAGATTTTACTTGAATCAATGGTGAATGTCAAGTGCGTTGACTTCTGCAGAGACCAAGCCTGGAATCTGCTTTTTGATGCAGCAGGAAACTCACTTCTTTGGTGAATACATCTGACTGTGGAAAGTCCAGTAAATGACAAGTCCAGTGGTGAGTACAGAGACCGAGCCCGGAATCTGCCTCTTAATGCAGCAGGAAACTCACTTGTTTGGTGAATACATCTGTCTGCGGAAAGTCCGGTGAATGTCAAATCCAGTGGTTATTGCAGAGACCAAGCCTGGAATCTGCCTTTGATGCAGCAGGAAACTCACTTTTTAGTGAATACGTCTGACTGCAGAAAGTACGGTGGGTGAGTGCAGAGACCGAGCCTGGAATCTGCGTCTTGCTGAAGTGCAGGTCATCTGATCCTAACACGGCGGCCACCATTAGAGATGAGCGAATCATCCAAAATTCGCTTTGGAGAATAATCGACGAATTTCTGACAAGTGTAAAAAACACCATACAATAAGTGCATAATAGGACACATTGCAGTACATGAAAAAGAATACACAATATACAATGGGCTAAAGTGCTTGAACGTTGCTGAACCTGTAAAAACATTATTGCTAAAATACAGCAAAGACAATTATGCAAACATTTTAGTGCAATTTCACATTTGCAAGCATGAAAGGCTCAGCTATACATTTGAGTCTCTCCTCGTGGCTGCTTGGCATGATAAAACACTGGAACACACTCCAAAATTCAATTGTAATCGACGTGAGGTAATTTTGTAATCCAAACAGGTAACGTGTAATCCACATGGATAATATCAAATAGCAGCAAATAGAGAACTCTCTTTGCAAAGGGGGCTTCCAAATAACCTGAAAAGGGGGGAAAAAGGAAAATAGGCATGCTTAGGCGCAACTGGGAATTTTCTGCAGAATGGGGGGTGGAGTCCTGACAAGCCATATCCATCTGGGTGAGAGTCAAATAGGGGGCAATACAAACTAATCAAAACAAGTGCCAACTAGCTCTCACCCGTCAAGTGCAGTCCATGGTGTGGCTCCCATAGGTCCTCCTGAGGTGTCCTTTAAATCAGCCAGTAGAAGGGTTCTTCAGATAAGGGACCTGAAGTCCTCCTCACTTGAGCTACTGCTGAAAGACATCAGAGGACGCTCCTGCCTCCTGTAGGCCAAGCTCGCTGCCGTGGTGGAACTCCACTGCCCTCTTCTTCCAGAAGGCGCCGCAGCCACTTGCGCCTTTACTTTTCTGGATTCTCTTGCCGGGACAGCAGGGGTAAGGACTTCTGGCTGCAGCGGTTGAGGCAAGGTTGCACCCAGGAAAGAAGCCCCAGCTCCCCTGGCTGCTGCTGGCTTCATCTTCCAGGATAGTTGGTACTGGTGGATCACCGTGGACTGGAACATAAACGATGAAGTCGTCAGCTGACCCAGCTGAAAGGACTGTGATGGTGGTGGCACTGGCAGTCCAGGGATCAGAGGCACTGGCTGTGGCTTCTCCCTGAAACGGAGGGTGCTATCTGGTGACTCTTGTAGGCAGCGCACCGGTACTTCTCCTGGTGGTTCCTCCGGCCATACTTCAGGTGGTGATGCAGGTACCAGGGGCTTTGATAATAACGTTACCCCGGTAGCAAAGGGGCCTTTCAGGGATGCCATGGGGGTGTATTCCACCTGATCCCCCACGTACAGGCTGTGACAGGGTTGGGGCAGGTACAGCCGTTCACTGACCTGCGTCCCACAAAGTACTCCTTGCCTTCCTCGTCATCCGCCAGGAAGCCAGAGCCTCGCTCGACTGAAAACCACAGGACGGTTCCCTTTCGCCGCTCCAGTGTAGGATCTCCAGGCCTCGGATGGTCCAGTACTTGGATGACCCCATCCTTCACTGCATTCTTGTAGTCCCATAGGGTCTGGGCGTGGGCCGTCACTGATGCTGGCACAATCGGATTCTGCCGCATGGAAGGTGTTGTTGTTCTCCTCCTGGGCGGCGAAGTGGACGCTCCAGCCACCTCTGCCGCAGCAGCTGCACCAGCTGGCAAGGCAAATATCGATTCAGGAGCCGGTGAGACTCTCTTGCACAGTTGTAACTCTCTGATCTCTGGAGCGGGCAGTGGTTCAGGGTACTCGTTCCCAAAGACCATTTCCCCCCACTTTGGTCGCAGTTGCTTCGCCATGCTGTGGATCTTGTTCCCCGCTGGCTTGAACTGGAGAGGAGGGCGGAGTAATGAGGGAGGAGTTTTCACTCCCTATACATGCAAATAGATAGTTCCCGGTGGGCCGGGCTGTTTTTTTCCCGCTTCTAAAGGGGGGCGTATCTTCACTTTCCCGTTCTTGAGGGGGCGTATCGTCATTTTCCCGCTTTGGGGGCCAGGGGAGGGGCAAGAAGAATGCGTACGCAGCGTTCAAAATTTTAAGAACATTTACGAATAATACGAAACAAATCTGACAAAATCCGGATTCGCTTCGGAGGATGGAGGATTCGATATGAATCTACGAAGCGGCGAATAGATTCGCTCATCTCTAGCTACCATGTTGTTAACATGTAGTAGAGTCATCACCTCCAGCTGTATCCTGTATTCTGGTAGCCATTGCTCAAGGTAATCTACATATCAATGTCAATGGGAGCTCCCCCTAGTGGTGACTGCAGGCAGTTAGAATGTTATCATACTTATATGCCATGTATCAGGCGATTTGAATGATTTTCACTAATGGCCACTGCTCTGCTCATCTTCGTGGAGAATCTAAACCCTAAAATTATTCAGTATCATCACTCTGGTGTCTCCAGAACTTGGCATCATGTTTGTTATTATTATAAGCTCCTGTTATAAATCACATTACATTTTATGACTCCTGTAACAAGAATCTTACCTTATTTAGGGATCTTTTTGGTTCTTATGATCAATACCTTCTAGCAGGGATCACTGGTGAAGATCAGGAGATGATTTATTCTGCGCCTCATTTTGTCTCAGACCTCTGGTGATCTGATCTGCTGCAATTGCCTTCTTAACCCCAGGCTGTTTTTATTTCCAGTGGTGACCAGTGGATACCGCTGTTTCCAAGTTATACAGAAAACACCATAAATATCAAGAAGCAGAAAAAACACAAATCATCAATATACCCAATGATGATACAAGGTCTTCTCATGGATGTGGTCCCTATCATCTGAAAGTCTGACACATGTTTCCAGGACACAACTGCCTGATAATCAGGTCTCTAGGACCAAGTTAAAATAATAAATTAGGACACTCTCCCTCATTTATAGGCATAACTATAGACACAGCAAAGTTATGGGGCCAATAGGCTAAATTGCCAATGTTTGTGGGGTGTGATTATCTTTGGTGCTTGTCTAAGTACTTACTACACATACATATATTATCACATGAAAATACATTATTACAATTAGTACAAGTACGTGAAGATGATCAAACATAGAAAAGTCACTGGTTACTTACCGATACCAACAAGTCTGTAGATTATAGACCTGTATCATGGTTCAGCGGTTGTAATCTGGGGTTGGGTAGAGACTGTAGCTTTGGTGACGTAGAGGATCCCGGTCTGTTTCAGTAATGTCAGGCTTCTGGTCAGGGTGATCTCTTGGCCCATCATAGACTTGATATGTCATGAAAGACATAGAGTCGCTAATTGACCTGTTTGGGAAAGCCTGTGATCCTGCCATTCTGCAGGCAGAATATTAGATGGTCTCTCATCACATTTTGCTGGAAGATTGCTGTGGGTTCACCGTCATCCGCCAAAAACTCAAAGGCAAATGCTATGGCGAACACCCCACAGTCATAGGTGTTTCTCTGATGATCCACGTTAAAACATTTTAGATGTTTCAGGGGCTCATGGACCACTACACTGTAGATGTTATTAATCTGCTGGCAAACAGATAGAGGCAAATTGCTGGTCTTGATGCTGTCGGCCACTAGGATGTTGCCATTTTTGAAGCAGGTGGTCAGCCAGTGCACCCTGTCCTCGTCATAGTGGATTTGTATGGCCTTCTTTAGCACACTGTACCCTGGAAAGAGAATAGCAGCGGCGGGCTGAAGGCCATCAAAGTCCCCAAACTGATTCTGCAGGAGATCCTGGGCCTTGTTAATGATGTCATCGTCCAGCATGCCTATCTGGCCGCTGCTCTTCAGGATGGATAAGTGCTCTGTTCTGTGCTCTCCAGGTATAGGCCAATTCCACTTCTGATGTTCCCAGCTCCAGGCTTCCTACATCTCTGGTAGATGGAGTAGATGTGCTCTTTTGGCTTTTGGCTGGAAATTAGAAATGTCCCGGACTGACTGTCATTGGAGGTTGGTGCTTTTCTTTTCAGACTGGTTTTGGAAGCTCGTTTTTGACGAGTCTTTCTATTACATTGTCCCTTATAGCTTTTTGGTGTTTTTTTAGCAGGTAGTACTTTGTGGACAAGGAATGGCTCCATAGCATTAGCGTCCCAGGGTAGTTTCTGTGGGGTTCCCCACTTTGTGGTTTTTCTCCCAGGGACATGCCTTGTGTTATCAGCAATAAAATTGGTTGGTGTCTTGACCAGGAAGCTCCTGACCTGAAGAAGCTCCTGGCCTGTGTTATGATGGTTGATTTCTTGGCCAGGAAGCTGGCGTTCCTCATCAAACTTCTCCATTTTTGATTCAATTTCCTGAATCGGGTCAGAAGGAATGAGCCAATTGACATGCAGGATGAGAGAGAGTTGACCAGCAGCCGCCGATCAACATAGCGCGAACGCTTATGAATCCTCATGATGGCGTCCAATCTTCTTTCTGAAGTTTTGTGCCTCCAACATGGAGTCACACTTTCGCAAATTCATCATTGTGATGTCATCCAGTGGCATCACAGCTGTAGGCCCAGTTCTAGAACATTCTATGCAAATGTGGTAACTTCACAATACTCTGCCAGGATGAAGGCCAGATTATTTTAACCACTTAATGGCCAGAGCATCTAATATGTTAATTAACTAAGATATATGGATAATTTTGTTTAATGGATGCAGATTTTCAGTTTTCGAGGATACATAGATTTTTACCTTTACAGTACATTTCTGCTTCACATTTTTTGTTTGATTTGGTTGCTGATTATTTTTTTTTTTTATCTGTATAGTTCCAAAATGTAGGTGTCAGATCTTTATATTGTATGAAATACTCTAATCCTTTAAATAAGATTACAGAATTTGAGATGAAGATGCTGCAGAACCTCTTTTCTGAAAAGTAAGGAAAAGAAGGCCTCGTCCTTCTTATAGGAAGGTCTGCAGTATATGAGATGTGTATTTTTGTGTTGTGCCCACACTAGTGATTACAAAGGGGATGTCGAAATTGTAGAGTCCATTTAATTTTGGCCACCCATTGACACCAGAGTAATAAGTAGCAAGTGGTACACAGGCATAATACAGTCCCTAAAGTAGTCTATGGGGCCTTACTGTACCCAAGCGCGAAACTTTACCAAAACCTCTTCTCCCGCAGTGAGTCCTGCGCTGTTCAGGAGGAGGAGTCAAGAGTTTACTAATCAATGGCTGATGAAAACACCTCCCCAGGCCATTCCCCCTTATTAATGTCCATCCATCTACATGCAGCAGCTTCCTGACAGTCCTCTTCTCTCTGAGGGTTTGGGTCCCTGTAGTTTATAGTTTTCTGTCCTTAATGTAATCTAATCATCTCTCCATGTACTGACCTTCCACTTACACACAACAGCAAAATTGAATAGGCAGAGCTGCAGTGTAAAGCATGAGGGAGATACAGAACAGTAGATCAAGTTTATATGGAGACAGGACCTCCTATTCACAATGCAGGTAAGCTGCAGTCACTGATCATAGTCAAGCTCAGACTGGCCCATGGGATATAGGTGAATTCCCCGATGGGCCCCTGACCAAGGTGGGCCCCTAGTCTCCCACCCGCTGCACAGGTCACACATAACACAGTAGACTTACTGCACTACATACATATATTCAATGTATAGCACTTCAACCAGCCTATGTTATAAAAAACGTGATAGATTATTAAAGAAACTCCCCAGTTTATTATTATAGACATGATCAGAGCTGAAATGACATCTAGGTATAGAGGAAAACTAGCCAGTGTCCTCTTCTCCCCAGGACCTACCTTCTCAAAGTTGCTGCAGAGACCCCCATATTCAATCATCTGGTAGCATCTTGCTGCTGTGTGAGCAGGAAATATTTGTATGTATCCATATAGTGGGCCCTAGGCACCCCAGCCCGACACTGGCCGTGGAGCTCACAGGAGTGATTGACCTATCCAGAGATGTAAAACTCTTGGAAAACCCCTTTAATACACATTAGTAACTTTATAAATGCATTGCGTTTCTTATCTTGTACTGAATCTAAATTACAGTCAATTAAGGAACTACATTCAAAATTTGCAAACTTGAGATCTTGAATCTCCTGGCATTCCCTGCAGGTTCAATGATTAAACCAATTTAACCTTAGAAAAATTATATGTCAGTGTACATCTTTTTTTTTTTTTTTTTGGGGGGGGGGGCAACGTTGGTGTCTAGTGGCATTTTTTTTTACCTTTGAGGAGCGTTTTTTGTGTCAGGGTACTTTTTTTCAAATTGCAGCATGCTCTAGTTTTGGCATTTTCTTTTCCAAAAATGGAGCGTACTGTAGTTCTTGGCATTGGACACCATCTTCTCTATAGGGGAAAACACTATGAAGAAAACACCAGGGGCAAAAATGCACAGCATAATGCAAGCCGGTAAGACAAAAAAATGCCAACTAATTAAAGGGGTTATCCCATGATTAATGTAAAAAATGAAAATCAGACATCATATAGTACATGACAATCTCTTTCTAACAAAGCTAGAATCTCCCCAGTCAATGCTCTGCTAAATTTTTTTCTAGCTGGCAGCTCAAGGGGAGTGACTTTTCTGCTGCAGCTCAGGGGGCGTGTCCATTCTGCTGGAGCTCTTTCCCTATCACAGCTCAAGAGGCAGTTGAAGGCTGAAACTGAGCATGTGCGGCCTTCTCAGTGAGCAGGACAAAGTATAGAATGATAAGAATATATAATAAGAAAAAGTACAAACAGCAGGTGGCGCTATACATATACATTTATTGAATAACTCACTGGCTATACAAAATTTTTAATTACATGCAATTACAAAAGTATTCAAATACAGGTGCTGGTTTGAAAGCTATAAATTATTTTTTGTGGGACAACCCCTTTAACAAAAACAACTGCTCCAGCTAACATCTGGAGCTGGTGTTTTTACCACAAAAAATGTATCAAAAAATGCAGGTGCTGAAAAGGCCAGTAAAAACACAAATGTGCAGAAAAATGCCAGCAAACACTTATGTGTGAACTCACTCATAGTCATTTATTACAGTGGACAACATATAGGATTGGACTGCAAAAAAGACTGAGTGTTACTCACCTGCACTGCTGCTTTGGTACTGCCGGCTGAGGTCTATTTACCTGGCAGCAGTGGCGATATCACATCGACAACATATGACCGCTACAGCCACTCACTGGCCTCAACGGAGCGGAGCATAACAATGTAAATGGGCATTAAAGAAGCAGTTGCTGCTGTGTGACGGCGCATGCCTACTCTATGGGGGCACTTACAGGGTATTCTTACTGTGAAGGGCAATAAGGGGGCATAACTACTGTGTGGGGTTACTAAGGGAGCATAACTACTGTGTGGAAACACTAAGAGGGCATTCTACTGGGAAGGGGGCACTAAGGGGAAATACCTACTGTGTGCGAGAATTAGGGGGCATAACTACTGTGTGGGAGCACAAAGGGGACATGGCGGGATTGGGCGTGTATAGATAGGCCTTGGGCTGAAGAGCTCATGCATATGTAAAACACAGATGCATGCCACCATTTATTTTTTAACTTCTGTCCCATGCTTACCCACAAAAAGGACAAGGATAGAGCATCTTCTATTTTTTCCTCAGAACGGATGTGCGGATGCGGACAGCACACAGTGTGCTGTTTTCCTGCCATTGAAAATACGGATCAGATGCGGACAGAAACTACGGCTGTGTGTATGAGCCTTAGATGCGGCTGATATCATCCCTCTTTGGGTTTTTCACAAGTTGAGAACTATGCAAACATATCCTGCAGCGCAGAACAGCGACTGTCATCACTCTGTAATACCCCAGAGTGGTATTACCATATCTGCACTCCACTGCTGTCTTTAATGGTCTAACATTAATGTCATCTGCATATTTATTTCCAGGTCCTTCAACATTGTGCAATTTCTATTATTGTTATGCAACTGTTATGTTCACGTAGTGTGTCTGGTTCATCAGCAGGGGCAGCGTGTAAGGCAGAGCTATCCTTTGATAGAATGGAACTTACCATTCTATTCTCCCCCCTTTGGGTAGAAGTAGACCAGTCCTGCTTCCTATCAGAAGGGAAGGGTTGCAGTTCTAGATTAGTGTGGTTTAGACTCCATGTTGGAGATGACAAGACATGAAAGATATGGAAGCTAGAGGAAAGTGTTCTTCAGCTGGAGCAGGAGCCACGAAAGGGAAGTAGCTTGTAGAGCACCCGGACTCCGTGCCAATTTAATTTACTGAGTGTCAGGAGGGGGATAACAGCCCAAGGAACCCCAATCCAAGGATACCAGAACCGACCAAAAGATCAGTCACCAGACCCAAGCCAAGTTTAGCACATCAGAGAGAAAGGAAGCAGAGTTATTAAGCAAGCCTGTCAGCCCAGCAGTTAACAAGTTTGCCTGCCCATTTATGCCAAAGACTGCTGGAACCAAGAGAAAGCCTGAATATTGTCTGGAATCAAGTTTACCAAGGTCTGGACTCAAGTTATTCTTCATCCCCTAACTCAACTATTCCGCTTTATTTGCTTCGGAGCCTAAGCCTGCGGTCCTGCTGTATCCAGGTAGGAGCACTGTGACACATATTAGCCGTACCACACCACTTGGCATTCCAACTAAACTTGGGGAGTGATAGGGCCCAGGGGGGCGGCGCGGTGCAACTCCAGTCTCTGACCAAATAGGGTCACAATCTAATGGCTTTTGGAGTGTGCGTGGAAATAATTAAAGGAGTTGTCCAAGATAATTAAAAAAGTAGGTTCTCCAATAGCCTACAATAATAAAACATGTTGCGTTTGGTATTCTCGGGCTGTAGAGTGTCCTCTATCTTTAATCCTCTTTTATTAAAAACATGAAACACATGCACATAGTGGTGTCAGGCCTTGTTGACACAAGTTACAAGTTTTCTTTTGCATAGATTTTGACATGCATTCCTCGCCAAAAATTGTGCAACAGGCATGCAGAAACCACATTTTCTGCTATAGCCATGGGTGGAGAACCCCTATTTAAAATCCAAAACTTGGTTGAGACAGGTGATTCTGCTGCAGTTTTTTCAGCTAATTTTTCCACTGGAAAAATTTGCTATGTGAACATACCTTAACAGCTCTGTGTATGAACTACATCTTTTGTTGGAACTTATAGTATTGAATCTGGAAAGCTATTCCCATAGCTGGCTTTGATAGACATTTTCTTGATCTTACAGGACACAGGATTTGATCCAGTCCTTGGCAGTTAGGGTGCTACCACACTGCACGTTCGTGTGACATTTGTGACACGGCCATGCTGCGTTTGATTAGTGCACGGCCGAAAGGGCCACAGCGGGCTCTAATTAAACTAATGAGACCGCACTGTTCAGTGGGTTTGTTTGGTTACTGGCCACGCAGTATTTATAGGTGCCACATTGCCACACGATGATTAACAGTACAGACCACTGAACAGTCTAATGAGAGACCACTTTGGCCCTTTTAGCCGCGTAGTACTCAAAAGCAGCGCACCACATGACCACACTGTGTGGTTGTATCCTAAAGATGCAACTAATGCACAGAATATAAGCCCAGAGATTTCCCTTTAGTCTTAATTAGTGGAATTAGTGGACAATTAGTGGAACCATATGGTTTTAGGGATACCACTTCTGTACGTATGAATAGTTACATTCTGTAGTTGATAGGTTGAAAAAGAGAAGCAGCACTAGAAATCTAATACCAGTAGTATCAAGAAATGCATACATATACAGTACATACACATATATGTACAATGCATTCAGAAAGTCTTCAGACCCTTAGGCTAGGGCTACACGGCGACACTGGTCGCGGCCAGGATCGCTGAGTTGCGGGGATCCCATAGAAATGAATGGGATCTCTGCCGCAGTCGCAAGAAGTCCAGCCCCGCTTACACATTTTGTCATTTTGTGGCCTTGTGCTAAAAAAAAAAATCCAGTTTTGCCCTTCATTGTACACTCAATACCCCATATTGACAAAGTGAAAACAGAATGTTTGAAATCTTTGCTAATTTGTTGAAAAAGCAAAACTAAAATTTTGCATTGACATTAACCCTTTACCCAGTACTTAGTTAAAGCACCGTTGGCAGTGGTTACAGCCTCCAATCTTCTTGGGTATGATGCCATAAGATTTGCACAACTGGATTTGGGGATTTTCTGCCATTCTTCTCTTCAGATCCTCTCGAGCTCTGTAAGGTTAGATGGTGACTGTCAGTGCACAGCAATTTTCAGGTTTCTCTAGAGATGTTCAGTTGGGTTCAAGTCAAGGATCTTTCTGGGCCATTCACGAACATTCACAGAGTTGTCCCTAAGCCAGTCCTTGGTTATGTGCTTAGGGTCATTGTCTTTTTGGAAGGTAAACTTTCAGCCCAGTCTGAGGTCAAGGGAACTCTGGATCATGTTTTCACTAAGACTAGCTCTGTATTTTGCTATATTCAACTTTCCCTCCACCCTAACCAGCCTCCTTGTCCCATATGCTGAAAAATATCCCCATAGAACGATGCTGCCACTACTATTCTTCACTTTAGGCCTCTAGACCAGTGGTTCCTAACATTTTTTGTAACAAGTCATGCAATTTTCTCACGGACTGGTGGGGGGATGTAAATCACACACATAACAAAACACAGTAATTAATAATCCTGTTTAGGCTCCCACTCAGTGACTTACAGGTGATGTCTCCTGTGACTGGAGTTGTTCTCTTTCCTCCCCCCACCCCCCCAGTAGTGCCTCTTTATATATAGTGCCCCTCAGTAAATAATGCACCAAACCCTCCTCCATAGTTCCCCCATTAGTGCTCACAAACCAAAATAAAAAAAGGACAAAATACATACCTCTCTCTGGCTGGCTGTGATGCAGGCCTCTTCCAGTCTGCTGTCCCAGCTTCCTGCAGTCGTCTCTCTGGTGGTGTGATGACATTGTCACGCCACCTGTGACCTGGCACAGGAGATTGCAATGATGTCCTCGGGACCATTCTACACCTTAGCACTGCCTCATAGGCTAAAAGGTGGGGCACAAGAGCCAATAGTGCCCGTCCCCGCCGTTCAACTCCAGCGGTCCCCACGGACCAGTACCAGTTGATCCACAGCCTAGTACTGGTTCGCAGCCCAGGTGTTGGGGACCTCTGCTTTAGCCAATGCTTAGAATTGAGGCCAACAAATTCAATCTTGATTTCATAAGACCAGAGAATCTTGTTCCTCACAGTCCGAGAGTCCTTTAGATGCTTTTTTGCAAACTCCGGGTGGGCTTTCATGTATCTTTTACTGAGGAGAGAATTCTTTTTGGCCACTCTGCTATAAAGCTCAGAATGGTGGAGTGCTACAGTGATGGTTGACCTTCTGGAAATTTCTGCACACAGAATCTTTGGAGGTTAGCCAGATTAACCTTTTGGTTCTTGGTCACCTCTTCTGGCTCTTAAAGGGCCAGTGTGCACGCACCCTAATCTTCATCAGCCAATGGCTGGCAACCCTGGGGTACTTAAAGCACCTTCCCATGTCCGAAGGCGCCTAAGCAATAGGTTGTATAGCTTGTACGTTCCCTGCGAAGGTACACTGTATTCTGGTGTCTGCTCATGAACGAACCTCTGCCTTTTTACTGGACTCTGACCCTCCGCTGCCTGACCTGGGTATGAAAACTATATTGACCCACTGCTGCCTGACCTCGGACCATTTACCGGTAAGCTCATACTCTTCCTGCCCGTACCATCGGCCTGTCCTTGACTACAGTTTTACCTGATCCCTTGGTGCCCTGCTTTGGTGTCTCTGACCCCAATGGGTCAGCTGCCACACAGAGACTACTGCAAGAAGTAGTGGCCTGGTGGTTCCCCTGAAGTGTAGTCCAGATCCCTGTATGGGGGTTAAGGGATGAAAACCAGGAGACTGCCAGGATAACACCCTTAGGAATAGTCCAAAGTCAAATCTGTTGGTTGACACAGTGGTTCCACACCCTTCCTGATGCCACCAATGTGCACCTATGGTTGGACAACTCAGGGTATTTAAAGCACCTTCTCCTGTGGGAGGGTGCCTGAGCAATAGGCAATAAGCAACAGTTAGCAATTTTTTAATTTTATTTTTTTTTGCAAAGGTGTGCTATAGTCTTGTTTGCCTGCACATGTACCAATCTCTGTTTCCCCATTTGACCCTTTTTTTACAGTTTTTTTTACCTGACCCCCATTGGTTGGCAGCCACTACACAGAGACTACTTCAAGAGGTAGCAGCATGATGGTTCCCCTGCAGTGGAGTCCAGATCCCTATATAGGGGTTAAAGGGTGAAGATTGGGGGGTCACATAGATAATGCCCCTAGGAGTACCCCTAAGTCAAATCAGTTTAGTGATACAGATGATCCACATCTACTTTCGTAACACTGTGGGTTGCAGTCTCACAGCCTCTACTGTGCATATATGGGCTATACTGGGCTATATAGAGCCCTTGCAGAACACAACAGTTTTGTCAAGGGAGAAGGGAGGAATGATTCAGATAGAGGCAACATCCAGATATTTTTTTCTAGAAAAGGAGATGATGCAGAAGGTTTCCATCACTCAGAACAGACATTTTCTATTACTGACTGCCGCTATAAACAGTCATTTTCAATTAGTTTTACCAAACAAGCCATGGCAGCCCCATGGTCCATTGACACAATGGTCAGGAGGGGACCCTATTGACTTCTATAGTAGAGTTTTTTAGGCATGTTCTGTGATCTGTGCAGAGGTCATTGTACAAGGAAAGAATAGATATGCTTTGACAATCACCTACTGTGAATAGTGAATCCTGTCTTATCAATACAAAGAGGTGATATCATTACAGGCAGGATTAGAATGACAGATAAGCAGGTAACTGCAGTAAAGTGCAGACCAAGACTATTATTAGACTTAGTGGTCAGCGTGAAAACTACAGGATTTTATGTTTTTTGTTTAAATATAGATATTGACATGGAAAATGAAAAATAACATCATCAAAAGTTCTTTAAAAATATGTTAAACATAAAAATGTGATTTAAACAATAGGTCATTTTCTGATAACACATTTCCTTTAAGATCTGTACAGTGTTTCGGTGTTCCTGGTTTCGGACATACAGTAAGTGATGCTGTGTGCTGGGAGCTGGCTGCTCATGCTGGACAGGGGCAGGCAGGCCAGGCCTGACATTGCATACCACGTGGCTGCACTTGCTTAAAGTCTACACTTCTCTTCTCTGTCTCCACAGACGGACACAGCTACCATTTTCCTGCTGCCTTTCCAGCAGTATTATCCAGGGCCAGGCCTCCAGCAGAGCTCCACTCCAGACCAGTCGTTCTGTTGAGGTGGACATAAACCTGTCCTTTCTGGAATTCAGTCAGTCATTCCGAATTGTTTTGAACACGGGTGCGCACAATAATTAAGGACAAAACACAGACTTATGATTCCAGTATTAAGTCCTTTGGCCGTGCTTCTGTGGCAAAATCATTACAGCCTCTGGGCTTTCTCTTTATTAACACATGTACTTATTCGATACAAAAAGGAAAGGGGGCGTAAGCATGCAAATAGCAAACAATATAATCCTTGATTGGATAGAAGTTGCATTCCATTCTACGTCACTAGCCTGAAAAAGTCATATTGATAAGAGTACGGGGGCCATCTTGGACTAGTTAAATATATACATATATTATACGCAAGCCTTATAAAAGTTACAAAGTATAAAAGTATAATATAAAAAGGTTCTTGATTATACACACATTCCTTTGTGACACACTGACATTCTATACAGCTGCATAAGCATTTACAAAGCTGAGATATATATATATTTGTATAGCATTAAATACATGTATATCCAAATGACATAACACTGTGAGGGGAAAATTCAGTATTTCGACCGGTCTACCTTCACAGTTCCTCTGCAGGCAGGCAGCAGTGGCACCAGAATGGCGTCTGCAGAGACTGTGTGAGGCTCAGATTCCTCCACTGCACAATGCTGCATACATCTGTGTCTGTGAAAATATTGCACTTCATGGTTGTCTTGCAAATTGCAACAAAATTGCTATGTATAATAATCCCAACAGATACAGATGCATGTGGGGGCACTGAACATGACATTATATTGTGTTTGGCACTAAAGCTGGCATTCTACTGTGTAAGGGCACTAAAGGGAGCATTTTACTGTGTGGTAGCACTAAAGGGGGCATTCTGTTATGTGTAGGACCAAAGGGGATTGGGCGGGATTTAGAGATGACGGAATTCTCAGTACCTGCTCTTATTCTGTATATATGGACATTGCACAGTACCACTTCTCTTGTCCTGTATACTGGGTATAATTCTCAGTATCTGCCCTTATTCTGTATATATGGACACTGCACAATACCATTTCTCTTGTCTTGTATACTGTGTGTAATTCTCAGTATTTGCTCTTATTCTGTATATATGGACACTGCACAGTACCATTTCTCTTGTCTTGTATACTGTGTGTAATTCTCAGTATTTGCTCTTATTCTGTATATATGGACACTGCACAGTACCAGTTCTCTTATCCTGTATACTGGGTGTAATCCTCAGTATTCGCACTTATTCTATATATATGGACACTGCACAGTACCACTTCTCCTGTCCTGTATGCTGGGTGTAATTCTCAGTATTTGCTCTTATTCTGTATATCTGGACACTGCACAGTACCACTTCTCTTGTCCTGTATACTGGGTGTAATCCTCAGTATATGCTTTAATTCTGTATATATGGACACTGCACAGTACCACATCTCTTGTCCTGTATACTGGGTGTAATCCTCAGTATTCGCACTTATTCTATATATATGGACACTGCACAGTACCACATCTCTTGTCCTGTATACTGGGTGTAATCCTCAGTATTCGCACTTATTCTATATATATGGACACTGCACAGTACCACTTCTCTTGTCCTGTATACTGGGTGTAATTCTCAGTATATGCTCTAATTCTGTATATATGGACACTGCACAGTACCACATCTCTTGTCCTGTATACTGGGTGTAATTCTCAGTATTCGCACTTATTCTGTATATATGGACACTGCACAGTACCACAACTCTTGTCCTGTATACTGGGTGTAATCCTCAGTATTCGCACTTATTCTATATATATGGACACTGCACAGTGCCACTTCTCTTGTCCTGTATACTGGGTGTAATTCTCAGTATCTGCTATTATTCTATATACATGGATTGTGTTGTTAAGGGCATTTTACATACATAATTAAAGGCTATGTACACCTTTGGGGCCAATTTTTTAATTATTGCATTTTACTCATTTTGAGCTAAAATAATAAATTGGTCTTAATTAGAAATATGGGGGCCTTTTTTTCTGTACAGAGCTGTCATGCTCTAGAAGCACCCTTTGGATTTTCTGTATTTTCCGTCAGACCAGGATCAGACGGACTCCTTATCTCTGCTCTCTGACCTTATAAACACTCATTATAGCTCAGTTCTTATCTTACTCATAAGAATGTGGCTTAAATAAGTGTTTATGACCTCATAGTAGTTTACATATAAAGTTTATTAGATGACCGTGAAATTACCAGTCACACAGTTACAAAAACAGTTAACCCTTTGTGACAGAACAGCTCAATATTTTTAATAAAGGCCAATTGAAAAAGATATTTTTAGGCTACATGCACACGACAGTGAAAAAAAAACATCCGTTAAAAACGGACACACTGTCAGTTTTTCATGGCCGTTTTGCATCATTGTGTGCATCCATTTTCTGGCCGTGTGTCCATTTTTAATGTCCGTTTTGCATCCGTTTTGCATCAGTTTTTCATGTCCGTTAAAAATGGACATGAAAAGTGGATGATTTGGATTGGTACTTATTTCTAGACCCACCCTTCTGAGAACACCCACTGGATGGTCACATGATCTACCCAGAAGTCATTTCCTCTTGCTTCAGGAGCATAGAGAGCCTTTAGGATTTTCTTAGTTTGTTTTCAGTGGATTCTTGCATCTTTATTGCCTTGTTTGGAGAGCAGTATGTCCTCACAATCAATGGACCGTGTGCTGCTTCTTTGGCTGATTTCTGAGCAATTTGCAGAGCGTCCAAAAATGCTTGAAGAAGAACTCATGAGGAAGAGGCGGCGGTACTGGGTTCACCCCATAGTCTCTCAGCGGGCCTGGAAAAATTACTTCATGACCCCAGAGGGTTCTGTACCATGGCAAGAGGACCTCATCTGATTGTGCTCTTGTGACCAGTAGACAGGTTTTCCAGGATTTAATTGGTTCTGCTACAATTATTTCATGTTGGCTAAATTCAAAAATAAAATAATTTGGAAATAATTGTTTGCTGTAACTTGTTAAAAGGATCCTGTATTTTCAAATATGCTGCTTGCTCTCACTGACGCCAGCCTAGTATAGTGACACATTTCCAGAGCTCAGTGTGCAACTTCTGTCATGGCAGTCAATACTTTATTGACGCCATCATGGCAAATACTGACTGCCATGACAAAAAATGGTAGATGCTAGGCCCACTTCCCACCAGTGCTTCTCAATTCCCCATTGATACACTTCACAAGGATTCAAAAAGTTAACTTGTTTTATATCATAAATTAAAGAGTTTCCAAACTTTTTGGTACTGAGTAGTAAATATAATAGATTTTTTACAAAACTAAACAAAAAAAAACCTGTCGTCAAAACTGCAGATAGGAAAATTATAAGTCCATAAAATGGCTAGAGGTGGAAGACAACCCTGAGGCGTCTTGTGATCCTTCTTGCCCACCTTGGCTGAAACACAAAGGGATGTGGATGATGGTCTACTATTACCGGAGGAGGATGGCTGTGACCAATGCCCATACTGACTGTTGTGGAGGAGTTGGGGCATACAGACAAGGTCCAGATAGAGATGGGCCATGAGGATTGGCTTGAAAAACAGATGGTGGTACGTTATGGGCCCACGAATGGTAGTAATG
Source organism: Rhinella marina (assembly GCA_900303285.1). Classification (NCBI taxonomy): domain Eukaryota; kingdom Metazoa; phylum Chordata; class Amphibia; order Anura; family Bufonidae; genus Rhinella; species Rhinella marina. The sequence continues at coordinate 46,201 of ONZH01026551.1, read as the reverse complement.
CAGGGGTGTTAATTCCCAGCCCCTATACTGCGTGCGTGGTGCAGATGAGCCAGATGGAAAAAGGGCCTCATCTTGCTGAATACGCCACATATTCACAGCACGCAGTATGGGAGAGGGATCATTAGGTGGTACAAATGCCTCCAGTACAGTAGCAACTACCATTTGGGCCCGGTAACGTACCGCCTCTGGGACCTGCCTTAAAAGGGGTGTCAGAGATCTTAAGAAGGCCTCTTCATATCTTTCAGAAGAGGACATCTCCAGACAACTTAGCACCCGCTCCTGAATTTTCGCCCTGGTAGCATCCTCGACCGTAGCAGAAGGTGGTAGTCGACGCTTACATCGCGTTGAGGCATAAGGCACAGCAATGGCAGGAGACGTTGTGGTATCTTCATCCCGTGTGCTGGTGAGGTGATCTTCCACAACATTCTCCTGTGTTGGATCTGGCAGCAAACTTTGTTCATCCCCAACTTCCTCTGCCTCCTCCTCCAGTGGGATTTCTGATGGTAAAGTCTGTAAATTGTCACTGGTCCTGTATGTAGAAACAAAAAAACAAATTATTGATATTCTCAGAGCAACTATAGCTGTATGATGTGTACCTATTCACTACAGTATTCTGCCACTACTGAGGGCACCATAGCGCCCTTTTCTTTTGACCAATTCTAGTTTTTAAACATATTGGCCAAAACATGAACACTATTAATTTATAAGGAAAGAATATACTCACTGTCGCTTATCCATCACACGCTTTAAAAATTGTAACTGCCTTGCAAACGTGTAAGGCCTCTTTTTGCTGGGTGCATCTCCACTCCTTCCCTGTTCCTTTAAATGTTTTTTGAACTGGTCTCGGCAGGATGCCCATCTTGATTTCAGATCTTTCACTACAGTTAAAATCGAAAGAATTTGTAAAGTAATTAAAGGGTTTCTGTCATCAGATTTGAGCATTGCAAACCGAGTGTCATTTGCAATGCGCAAATGACACCTGATGACAGATCTGTTAATGGTATAGTTTTCTGTAGTGTAGTTTTTGAGAAAATAGCGTTTTTAAAATATGTAAATGAGCTTCCCTAGGTGCAAGGGGCGTTAACCCTGCACCTAGTAGCCCCGTAATTTCTCCTCTTACCCCTCCTCCGTTCCTGTGATTGACAGGGCCAGGCAGCTAGCTCTTTCAGCTCCCGGCCCTGTCCGAGTCCGAAATCCCGCGCCTGCGCATTGCGATCAGCAATCCACGCATGCGCGTTGAGCCGCCGGCCGCCCGGCTCCCGGCTTCCTCAATGCGCCCGCATTGCTGATCGCAATGCGCAGGCGCGGGATTTCGGACTCGGACAGGGCCGGGAGCTGAAAGAGCTAGCTGCCTGGCCCTGTCAATCACAGGAACGGAGGAGGGGTAAGAGGAGAAATTACGGGGCTACTAGGTGCAGGGTTAACGCCCCTTGCACCTAGGGAAGCTCATTTACATATTTTAAAAACGCTATTTTCACAAAAACTACACTACAGAAAACTATACCATTAACAGATCTGTCATCAGGTGTCATTTGCGCATTGCAAATGACTCTCGGTTTGCAATGCTCAAATCTGATGACAGAAACCCTTTAAACTGGAAAAAGGGGACAATACACCATGACAGTGCGTACATTAGTGCAAAAGAAAGGGACTGCTATACCTACCAATCTGTTCTCTGGCCTTATGATCTTGGGCAGCGGGGAACATCTGGCCTGCAATATCCACCCATGCTGTATCTTTTTTTATAGCGATCATGATACTCATCCAAATTAACGTCCAAAATTTCTGGATGGTCTTGGACCAGTGTTATGAGACGTTCCACATCAATGTAGAGAGGCATGATGATGACGCTATGGAGAGCATTACAAAGAAAGTATAAATTGTAGCCAAAATGTTTTTAAAAATAAGGCAAAACTACTGCAAGTACGGTAGAGGCATAATAGTATGCGTCTGGGTGTACAAAGGGGGCATAAATAGTGTGTGGGCAAGGGTGCATAACTATTGTGTGGTGGCACCAAAGGCACCAGAGCACACAGTAGTAGTAGATCATGAAAAAGGCAATCCAAGGTTTATAATTTTAACGTATATGTTAAATTGTTGTTATTTCATTTTTCACAGATCTGCTTTTGGACTGCGACGGATTGGCTGGACTGCATGAATGCTTCATGTGTAATTTATTTCATAAAGTGGGCAAAAAGGGTTGTTGTTGGGGGGAGTGTTTTTTTTAAATAAAGATTTTTTTGCATTGTGGTTTGATTTATTTTCATTTCATCACTGGGTCTTATTGTCAGCCAGTGGTGTTCTTCCACCCCAGAGGTGACATTGAACCCCCCTCCATTACCCCGGTACCCAAAGCCTCAGGGGTGCCGGGAACAGCCGGGTTGCTGTCAGGGGTGGAACCATTTTATATGATCGTTCTGCTCTTGAGGCGGCTGTAGGCTTGTATTTCTAGGGGGAGAAGGGGCCATGAACCATGGATCTTCTCATCCTAATAATGTCAGCCCCCAGCTGTTGGTTTAAAGGGTTATATGAAACTACAGTATAAACTGCCCCCCCATATGCTGGGCCATCACACAGAATATACTTACCACGCTCCGCCATGTTGCTTTTCCCCCTGCGCCTTTGAAAGCATCCAGTGTCGGGGTGAGCAGCCAATGGCAGGCGGGGACAAGCCCCCCTAGCATCACCTGTGATGCTAGGGAGGCTCGTTCCTGTCTGCCATTGGCTGCTCCCCCCGGCACTGGATGTTTTAATCGGCGCAGGGGGAGAAGCAGCAGTGGTGTGGGGACCAGGAGCGGCGCGGGAAGCGGAATAAGTATACTCCGTGTGAGTGGCCCAGACATATAGGGGAGCAGTTTATAGTTTCAGATAACTCCTTTAAACCTAGGCTGGTTATAAAAAAAGGGGCGGACCCCTATGTCTTTTTTTTTTAAATTGGCTTAAAAAGTTCTAGTCTCCATACAGCATTAAAATGCATGGACACCACGGATGCACAATGAGTTATCCCCAAAGTCTTGGTGAATAACTTTGGTAATCAATTATTAAAGGGATTGGCCCAATTTCTAAAATATCCCCCCCAAATTCCCGCTTCCCTTGTATGGATTAAATTTACCTGCTCTCCAGCACACACGTCGCTCCTATTCTCTGCATGGCGGCAGCTGCATCTCGTCATTGCTCGGATCAAAACATCCGGCGACAGGGGGAGTAGCCAATGACAGGTGGAGACAGGGGCGGATTGGGAACTCAAAGTGGCCCTGGAAAAAAGGTAAAAGTGGCCCCATGTTGAAGGTGGAGCCAAACTGGCAGAGGGCGTGGCCAAGTCAAGTAGGCGAGGTCAGCAAACTGTTAGGCCAGCTACAAATACATCCTTGTATAGTACTGAGTAGCAGACGTTCATGCTAAATTCTATAACAGTCAAATACAAAAGTGTTGAAGGCTCTCCACTTGTAAATAATCACACCGTCAAGGGTGTACATATTAGCTAGCAGATGGTGTATCTGTGACATATCTGCGAAATTTGTATTTTAATTGGTGTTTTATTTATTTATTTTGTTTATATGCCTATTATTATATAGGTGGATTTAGATTAATAAATTGTGGTGTCCAAATATTGAGTGCCCTGCCGTATATAATATTATCTAAATTCTATTACAGATCCCATATTAGGCTGAGATGAGATCACCGTTAATTTTTTGTTCTTCTGATCCATCAAACGAACAGAAAAATTAAAAAATAAATAAATGGATCCTATAAAAAATAAAACAGATCCTTAACATCAGTTATGCAAATCTGGCATTCATTTGAGCCATTTCAGCCTGAGATCCATTATTTTAGAAAAAAAGTACTGAATCAGAAGAATGGGAAAAAAAAAGGTGATGTTAACTCAGCCTTAGGGCTCACAGACGGATCCGCAAAACATGGATACCAGCCGTGTGCGTTCCACATTTTGCGGAATGGATCATCTGGCCCCTAATTGCACAGTCCTATCCTTATCCGTAGTGCAGACAAAGATAGGACATGTTCTATTTTTTTGCAGAACGCCCTTGTGGACATACGGACATGGATGCACATGGAGTAATTTCAGTTTTTTTTTTTTTTGTGGCCCTATTGAAGTGAATGGTTCCACATACAGGATGGAACGAAAATACGTTTGTGTGCATGAGTCCTTAGATGTTACTTGACTTTGTATTTTTATATTTAACATATTTTGTTTTTGTATTTTTTTATGTTTATGGATCCAGATACTGTCCTTTTGAAAACCGCATTTTTTTCATTGGTGGAACATATATACATGTATATGTCCATACACACACACTGCAGGACTAACTAGATAGATAGAATATATATATATATAGTACAGACCAAAAGTTTGGCCAAACCTCATTCAAAGAGTTTTCTTTGTTTTCATGACTATGAAAATTGTAGATTCACACTGAAGGCATCAAAACTATGAATTAACACATGTGGAATTATATACTTAACAAAAAAGTGTGAAACAACTGAAAATATGTCTTATATTCTAGGTTCTTCAAAGTACCCACCTTTTGCTTTGATTACTGCTTTGCACACTCTTGGCATTCTCTTGATGAGCTTCAAGAGGTAGTCACCTAAAATGGTTTTCACTTCACAGTTGTGCCCTGTCAGGTTTAATAAGTGGGATTTTTTGCCTTATAAATGGGGTTGGGACCATGAGTTGTGTTGGGCAGAAGTCTGTTAGAATTTGTATTATGGCAAGAAAAAAGCAGCTAAGTAAAGAAAAACGAGTGGCCATCATTACTTTAAGAAATGAAGGCCAGTCAGTCCGAAAAATTGGGAAAACTTTGAAAGTGTCCCCAAGTGCAGTCGCAGACCAAGAGTCACCTCTGCTGCGGAGGATAAGTTCATCCGAGTCACCAGCCTCAGAAATCGCAGGTTAATAGCAGCTTAGATTAGAGACCAGGTCAATGCCACACAGAGTTCTAGCAGCAGACACATCTCTACAACAACTGCTAAGAGGAGACTGTGTGCAGCAGGCCTTCATGGTAAAATAGCTGCTAGGAAACCACTGCTAAGGACAGGCAACAAGCAGAAGAGACTTGTTTGGGCTAAAGAACACAAGGAATGGACATTAAACCAGTGGAAATCTGTGCTTTGGTCTGATGATTCCAAATTTGAGATCTTTGGTTCCAACCACCGTGTCTTTGTGCGACGCAGAAAAGGTTAACGGATGGACTCTACATGCCTGGTTCCCACCGTGAAGCATGGAGGAAGAGGTGTGATTGTGTGGGGGTGCTTTGCTGGTGACACTGTTGGGGATTTATCCAAAATTGAAGGCATACTGAACCAGCATGGCTACCACAATATCTTGCAGCGGCATGCTATTCCATCCGGTTTGCGTTTAGTTGGACCATCATTTATTTATCAACAGGACAATGACCCCAAACACACCTCCAGGCTGTGTATGGGCTATTTGACCAAGAAGGAGAGTGATGGGGTGCTACGCCAGATGACCTGGCCTCCACAGTCACCAGACCTGAACCCAATCGAGATGGTTTGGGGTGAGCTGGAGCGCAGAGTGAAGGTAAAAGGGCCAACAAGTGCTAAGCATCTCTGGGAATTCCTTCAAGACTGTTGGAATACCATTTCAGGTGACTACCTCTTGAAGCTCATCAAGAGAATGCCAAGAGTGTGCAAAGCAGTAATCAAAGCAAAAGGTGGCTACTTTGAAGAACCTAGAATATAAGACATATTTTCACAGCAACAAAGTCCAGGGCAGCACAAGCCATAATCAAAGTAAGAAGTGGCAGCAGTTTAAACGAAACCCACAGTCCAGCGTAAATAGAAAGAAAAAGACCGCAGCACTTCCAACTGGTGAAAAAATGTGTAGTCCTTTATTCACCCATGCGGCGTTTCAGTCCACTTGCTGGGACCGTGCTTGAGAACGGTCCCATTAAGTGGACTGAAACGTTGCATGGGTGAATAAAAGACTACACATTTTTTATATATATATACACACACTGCAGTAGGTATTTTCTAGAGTCAGAGACAGCACACCAATTGATGCTTATTAGAAAATCATTTTATTTACATGTTCAACACCAGTGGTATATTTAAATAGCAACGTTTCGGGCCACAGAGGCGAGGCCCTTCATCAGGCTGAAGTAGAGTTCATGTATGGGGAACACGGGGATCACATATGTGTATATCTATAAACACTACAGTACATATCTATACATATGTATACTGTATATACACACACATATACATACACTGCAGTATATATCTATACATATGTATGTATATACACATACACTGCAGTACATATACCATATATACATATGTGTATATCTATATACACTACAGTACATATCTATACATGTGTTTACTGTATATACACACGTATACTGTATATACACACTGCAAGACTACCCCAATTAATATATATACTGCAGTACATATGTATTACTAGGGGTAGTCTTGCAGTATAGTACACAAAGGGACCAGTCTGAGAGACTGATGAGGTAGAAGGAGGTACTGTAGTGTCAGCATACCTGGTAACAGCAGGGGAGGGCGATGTCTCCATGTTTGGAGAGCAGGAAATTGAGTTGGGAGAGGAGGGCTGTCATTGGCTGGCACACATCACATGACAGCTCCCAGCTCCGATAATGACAGTGCAGCAGGGCCAGCACCTGCAATGTGTATTGCAGGTGGTAATACACAATGCTAGCCTCTGCTGTCATTATCATGCACTGTGTATGATAATGCCTGAGAGCAGGAGGGCCGGTGGCCAGCGATGTGTATTGGAGCGGGCTGCTGAAGATCGGGCTCTGCCGGCCCCCTGCCTATTAAAAGGCAATCGGCCCACCGGGAGTTTCCCCGGCAAGGTGCATTGCCAAACCGCCCCTGGGTGGAGATGACGCTCGGGAGGCTCGTCCCCGTTGTGGCCTCCTGGGGAGATGCATCGGCAGCCATGCAGTTATCAGGCGTGATGCGAGTGCCAGAGAGCAGGTAAGTTTAATCCATACAAGGGGACCGGGCATTTGGGTGTTGGGGGATATTTTAAATATTGGACAACCCATTTAATAATCAATTACTGAAGTTATTCACCAAGCCTTTTGTGATAACTCATTACACATCCGCACAGCCTATGCATTTTAATGCTGTACAGAGATGGAAGCTTGCTTTGTTTTTCTCTGAAACGTTTTCCAAAAAAAAGGGGGGTGCCCCACTTTTTTTAAACCACCAAAATGTAAAAAAAAATTACATAGGGTCCCCCCTATTTTTCATAACCAGCCAAAGTTTAACCAACAGCTGGGGACTGGAATTATCAGGATGAGAAGGTCCATGGTTCTTGGCCCCTTCTCAACCTAAAAATACCAGCCCGTAGCCGCCTCAAGAGCAGAACCATCATATCAAATGGTTCCACCCCTGACGGCAACTCGGCTCTTTCCAGCACCCCTGAGGCTTTGGGTACTGGGGTAATGGAGGGGGCTTTAATGTCAGCTCGGGGTTAGAAGAACACCGCTGGCTGACAATAAGACCCAGTGATAGTTATGGAAGCGTCTGTTAGATACCTCCATTACTACCACTGCAATTAAATGGAAATAAATCAAACCACAATGAAAAAAATGTTTATTTAAATAAAGATGCCCCAACTACAACCCTCTTTGACCATTTAATTCAATAACTCCACATGAGTGTTTCATGTAGTCCAGCAAATCCGTCGTAGTCCAAAAGCAGATCTGTTAAAAATGAAAAATAAAACAGTTTAACGTTGGTACCTTTTCCCCATTCTTGCCCTTTCACTTCTACCACTCATGAACCACAGTAGTTATGTCACCGCTATGCACACTATCCACAGTAGTCATGGCCCCTTACAATCCCTGAACAGTAGCTATGGCCCCTTTACCGCCCCTTCAAGCTAGTCATGGCCCCTCAATGCTCCAAAGTTGTCAGGAACCCTTGCTGCCCCTTCATAGTAGTTATGGTCCCTCTGCCTCCTTCACAGTAGTTTTGGCCTCTAGCAGTAATAATGTCCTCCTTTTTTGCCCCCAACTATAATCATGACCCCCATAGTAACATAGTAACATAGTTTATAAGGCCGAAAAAAAGACATCTGTCCATCCAGTTCGGCCTGTTTTCCTATAAGTTGATCCAGAGGAAGGCAAAAAAAACCCTGTGAGGTAGAAGCCAATTTTCCCCACTTTAGGGAAAAAAATTCCTTCCAATCAGGCAATCAGAATTACTCCCTGGATCAACGACCCCTCTCTAGTAACTATAACCTGTAATATTATTACCCTCCAAAAATACATCCAGGCCTCTCTTGAACTCTTTTAGTGAACTTACCATCACCACCTCCTCAGGCAGAGAGTTCCATAGTCTTACTGCTCTTACCGTAAAGAATCCTCTTCTATGTTTGTGTACAAACCTTCTTTCCTCCAGACGCAGAAGATGTCCCCTCGTCACGGTCACAGTCCTGGGGATAAATAGATCATGGGAGAGATCTCTGTACTGACCTCTGATATATTTATACATAGTTATTAGATCTCCCCTCAGTCGTCTTTTTTTTTTAAGTGAATAACCCTAATTTTGATAATCTTTCTGGGTACTGTAGTCCACCCATTACAGTTATTACTTTAGTTGCCCTCCTCTGAACCCTCTCCAGCTCTGCTATGTCTGCCTTGTTCACAGGAGCCCAGAACTGTACACAGTACTCCATGTGTGGTCTGACTAGTGATTTGTAAAGTGGCAGGACTATGTTCTCATCACGGGCATCTATGCCCCTTTTGATGCAACCCATTATCTTATTGGCCTTGGCAGCAGCTGTCTGACACTGGTTTCTGCAGCTTAGTTTGCTGTTCACTAAATTTCCTAGGTCCTTTTCCATGTCAGAGTTACCCAATATTTTACCATTTAGTATGTACTGGTGACTTGCATTATTCCTTCCCATATGCATAACTTTACATTTGTCAGTGTTAAACCTCATCTGCCACTTTTCTGCCCAAGCCTCCAGTCTACCCAGATCCATCTGTAGCAGTGTACTGTCCTCTTCTGTGTTAATTACTTTACACAGTTTAGTGTCATCTGCAAAAATTGATATTTTACTGTGCAAGCCTTCTACAAGATCATTAATAAATATATTGAAGAGAATAGGGCCCAATACTGACCCCTGTGGTACCCCACTAGTGACAGTGACCCAATCTGAGTATGTACCATTAATAACCACCCTCTGTTTTCTATCACTGAGCCAGTTACTTACCCACATACAGACATTTTCTCCCAGTCCAAGCATTCTCATTTTATATACTAACCTTTTATGTGGTACAGTGTCAAATGCCCATATGTCCTCCATAGTGCCCCTAACTAAAATAATGTCCCCCATGGTGTTAAAAATTTGTTATAGTGCCCCAGCTAAATTGATGTCCCCCACAGTGTTGGATTTTTATTTAATGTCCCCAGCTTTAATAATGTCCCCCATGTAGCCCCCTGTGAAAATAATGTCACCCACAGTGGCAGATTTTTATTTAATGCCCACCGCTTTAATAATGTCCCCCATGTAGGCCCCCTGGTGAAATAATGTCCCCCACAGTGGCGGATTTTTATTTAATGCCCATCACTTTAATAATGTCCCCCATGTAGCCCCCTGTGAAAATAATGTCACCCACAGTGGCAGATTTTTATGCAGATTTTTATTTAATGCCCACCACTTTAATAATGTCCTCCATGTAGGCCCCCTGGTGAAATAATGTCCCCCATAGTGTATGAATATTTGTTTAAGTGCCCCCACCTTTAATAATGCCCCCAATGTAGGCCCCCATCTTAAATAAGGCCCCCCATATTGTTGGATGTATTTATTTGAAATGTCCCCTGATGTCCTATCTAGGACCCCATCTTAAATAATTTCAACCAAAGTTTATCTAAAGGCCCCCAACGCTGCGTTTTTATGTTTTAAAACTTGCTAATATATACATCAAAGGGACACGTTCCTGATATTAAATTGCACTTGTGTCTGACTGGAACGTTAAAACAAAACAACAAATCTTTATTAAATATGCAATAAAATGGAAGAGTCCAAGTCATTAATATTTTCAGACTTATGCTGTAGACTGCCTATTGTTTAAGTGTACTAGGCACGCTTATAGTCAATACACTCTGATATTCCCAATAGATCTCTCATGATATTGGCTAACTGGGAACAGCCTAAATACACAGCTAGTCTTGCGACAATTACATGCAAGAGGAGCAGGTAAGTGTTACAGCCACATAGTTGTTTGGCAGCGTGGTAGCAAACCGGCGCTGTGATGACCACGCTGCCACACAACTATGTGGGTGTAACACTTACCTGCTCCTCTTGTATGTAATTGCCAAATCATAAATAACATAAAGCCCGAATTTATACATAAAGCACAAGTCAATGTGCATATTAAATATTCTCTTTTACATTAACCCGATAGTGATAAAGCTTTGTATATATACAGTACGTCGGTTGGTCAGGGGCTTTATTTCAGAGCATTGTATAAATACAGTGCTCTGATCAGGCAAGCACAGTAGAGGGAGGGGGGGCACCCTCTCTGACCCCATCGGAGCCTGCCACCTATAGAAGCCTATGAGACCCAGCCCCCAGGCTGGGTCTCATAGGCTCACTGTTGGTGTAATACTGACACTACTGTATAATGCATTAAAATACAAGATGTATTGTAATGCAATGTAGAGGGGATCAGACCCTCAAATGTTAAATCCCATAGTGGGGCAAAAATAAAAAGTGTTTTAGAAAAAAAAGCCTCAAGGAAGAAAAAACCACCCCTTTCTCCAAACAATTTACAATGAAAAAAAAAAGTACACATTTTGCAGTGTCCTTAATGACCGGCTCAATAACCACCGGACCAAAATACTCACCACACCCCTAGATGAGTATGCTAAGGGGTCTAGTATTCCAAATGTTGTTACTTTGATGGCTTTCAATCATTCTGACATCTGTGTGCCCCCACAAACTTGTTTTAATGCAGGAAAACATACTGTATTTCAAGTTAAAAAAAATTGTAAGCCTTCCAAACTGTTCACACATGTAAAACGTTTTTCAAAAGTGCTTCTAAAATAAATTAAACACATTAAAATATATATCTGATAACATTTTAGTATAGTATGTATGTACCGTATTTTTCACCCCATAAGATGCATTTTTTCCCCCCAAACGTAGGGGGAAAATACCCCTGCGTCTTATGGGGCGAATACTAATGAGTGCTTCCATTATGTACTCATCGCTTCCTGGTCCTCAGCTGTCGGCTGTGCAGTGGCTCTGTGACCTCACACTGTGCAGTCCAGAGCAGGAAAGGTGATGGGGGCTTCTGGTGGCTGATATAACATGGCTGGGGGCTAGAAGGGAGGCGGCTGGGGGCTGGTGAGAGGCATGGGGCTGATATGAGGCTGCTGGGGACTGATGAGAGGCATGGGGGCTGATATGAGACATATGGGGGCTTATGAGAGGCATGGAGCTTTTATCTGAGGTCTGATTGGGGGTCATTCACATTGGGGTCTGAGCTGAGGTCTAATTGGGGGTCTGATCTGAGGTCTTATTAACATTGGGGGGTCTTATTGGGGCTGTCAGCTGAGGTCTGATTAACATTTGGGGTCTGATTGCTGGTCTGACCAGAGGTCTAATGAAAAATATTTTTTTTCTTATTGCCCTCCTCTAAAACCTAGGTGCGTTTTATGGGCCGGTGCGTCTTATAGGGCAAACAATACAGTATATATGTGACATTGCAGTTTTTTGTGTTTTTAGTAAATATATGCAAATTGTATAGATCTAATTTTACCACCTAAATAAAGACAATATGTGAGGAAAAACAATGTCATAATTACTTGGATGTGGAATAAATTATTCTCTAATAAAGTGACACATGCAAGATTTCTAAAATATACCTTGTTTATTAAAGAGTTAAAGAACATAAGGCTGAGACATAAGACATAAAAGGGAAAAGAAAAGAAAAAAAGGAAAAAGGGGGTGGTGGTGTACCTTATACCTTGTTATGAATGAATGTGCAGCTCTAAGAAAGAAGTGTCATAAGCCCTTCTTCAGAAATGAGGCTTTACTTTTTTCCATCAAGACATTTTGTCATACATGTCATTAATGGAACTACAAAGTGGCCTTGTTTTACTACAGTGCCACTGTATGGGAGCCACATTGTCATATTTGACAAAATCATTTTCCTAATATACTTTTTTATTTTCTAATACCAACAGAGTACCCTAAAGTTCAGGCCTTCTGAAGAATTATTCACTATAGCACAGAATCCACACACCGCAGCCATGTATGCGGTGTACAGATTCTGAAATATACTATATGCTCTGCAGTGACCGCTGTCCTGGCGGGAGCACACCTTGATGCTCCTTTCCGTACCCTCCGCTGAAAGCTCTGCTATAGAGTATCAGTACAGGATATACTGAATTGTCTTAAGCAGAGATTTCAGAGGAGCACAGCGAGGACAGACAGGAGTCGTGATATGCTGTGCAGAGGTCTTGCCTGATCTTGCTGCACTCCACTGAAACCTTTGCAAAGAACTGATATTCTATGGCAGAGCTTTCAGCTGAGGGTACGGGAAGGGGCAGCGAGGTGTGCTTCTACCAGGACAGCACTTATTGCAGAGCATTTTGTACAATTAGGAATCCATACACTGCATACATGTTCTGTACTAGTGGGAGAGTATTTTAAGATTCTTTTCTTGAAGTTTGCAGTTTATGGAAGACTTATCTGCTATGGTGAAGGCCTTCAACCAAATCTGAGGTTTGAATAAGCAATTCAGCTCCATCTCCCCTGCAGTCACTTGTCACAGAAGATCTAATGGTCCTTTTCTTCTCAACAGTAGTTTGTAGAGAAGAGATCTAATATATAAAGCTGAGTGTATGTGTGTGTGTGTGTGCATACCTCCCAAGTGTCCCTCTTTTGGAGGGACAGTCACTCTTTTTGACCCAAGTCCCTCCGTCCCTCTTTTATCCTTAAATGTCCCTCTTTTTGACCTGGAGGATTAATGCATAACTGTGCATTAATAAATTTACTAAATTGCTCCTTACTAAAGTTTCTGTATTGTTTCTACTTATAAATTAGACCAGAAATTCATAATTTGGTGCAATTTGGACCTTAAAATATCTATAATCTGATGATTTATGAGCTAATAGTTATATGGACATTGAAGCAGAAGAAAAAATTACCGCAGGGGCTCCAGTAATTATGCTTTGGGCGGAGTTAGAGGCGTGGTCTAGTATGAAAAAAACTGCCGTGATGTGCGCTGCACACATTGTCCCTCTTTGCAATTTTCAAAAGTTGGGAGGTATGTGTGTGTGTGTATGTCCGCTAAAGGAATCCGCACCGCTGCAGCTACAATCACAAAATTTGGCACACATGTACATCAGGTGTTCGGGAAGGTTTTAGAACAGTTTTCAGCTCTCCAGGACGTACTGTTCCTGAGATATTCCCAAAAAATGCATTAGCCAATAGTAGCCTGGTCACATGACCCTTATCAGCCAATAGAAGCTCACAGGCAGTTTTCACACACCAGGTTTCTATGACAACCTAGCCAGTTCACTGCTGTAGGTCTGCATTAACAAGGCAGAGCACTGTGGATGACAATGGTAAAGGGGTATTCCGGTTACCATAACTATAACTTATGTTTTAGAGTAACTCATCATCAATCATTACCTCATATAATGTAAATTTCACATATTTACCGTTCAGTAGTAATAAAAGATGTTTTCTTCCACTGCTAACCACCTTCCTCCTAAATTACTATGGCATCGACCTGTAATTCAGGCCACCATCAAAAGAAGGACTTAAAAGCCCCACCTCCAGGTCCCACTAAGTCACGACCCTGACTCAGTCAGGCCACGCCCCTTCCATGCCACATTTGACCGGGATTAAAAATATAGGTAAAATTCACCTTCTGTCAGCTGCAGGGGTAGGGGGAGGGTGACTTTCTCCCTGCAGCTCATGCTCAGTGCTGCTGCTGAGAGTGAGCTGTTCAAAAGGACATCCCTGTGTCCATCCAGGCCCTGCACATGACAGAGGACAGGGAGTCTGAAAGCCAGACTGTCCAGCCTAAAACAAGACCTCTGGCCACCCTAGGGGCAGGCTAATGTTAGGGTGGCCAGATGTCCGGCTTTAGGCTGGACAGTCTACCTGTTCTCCGTCTGACGCAGTGCCTGGACAGACACAGGGATGTCCACCCTTTCAGTAGCTCACACTCATGTTTAGTGGTGTGTCTTCATGGGAACTGGGGGCGCTGTTTCACGTTTGGGGGAATGGCTGATGAGGTCTGGCTTTCTGGGGTGAAGACAGTGGCCACTCTAACTGCTGTGGAGGTCACAGTTAAAGGGGCGGGCTGCTGTAGAGGTCACTGTTAAAGGGGCGGGCAGCTCTAGAGGTCACTGTTAAAGGGGCGGGCTGCTGTAAAGGTCACTGTTAAAGGGACGGGCTGCTGTAGAGGTCACTGTTAAAGGGGTGGGCTGCTGTAGAGGTCACTATTAAAGGGGCGGGCTGCTGTAGAGGTCACTATTAAAGGGGCGGGCTGCTGTAGAGGTCACTGTTAAAGGGGTGGGCTGCTGTAGAGGTCACTGTTAAAGGGGTGGGCCGCTGTAGAGGTCACTGTTAAAGGGGCGGGATGCTTAGAGGTCACTGTTAAAGGGGCTGGCCGCTGTAGAGGTCACTGTTAAAGGGGCGGGCTGCTGTAGAGGTCACTGTTAAAGGGGCGGGCACTGTAGAGGTCACTCTCAATATCTTTTAACGACACACACACACACACAAACAGTAAATGAAATAAATTAAATATACCTGGGCGAAGCCGGGTCCTTCAGCTAGTAGTGAATAAATAGGAGAGGAAGAGAGCAAGCACAGGGAGAGAGCGCCTTAATCTTTGTCTCAAGGTCTATTTAAAGAGCTGAACATTGACTTAAAGGATAGCTGTCTTACATCTGGTGGCAATAGAGGCAGAGCTTGTTAAGAGCTCATTTGCATCCCTTTTCTTCCCAGAATTCCAGAGGAGCATGTATGGCCTATAAGTCTCCTCACGCCAATTAAGGCGCTGTCTCACCAAAGAGAGATAGTACTCCCCTGACCCTGACAGGACTCCTACCCAGTTAAGCCAGTACTCTCTGCTCTGCACTGATGAGGGGCAATCACCCTGAAACAGCTGTCTGCAGATGATGTGTTGGGCTTATTTAATATCCCAGTCATGTCTCGAGGCTTATTTAAAGAGCTGAACATTGACTTACAGGATAGCTGCATTACATCTGGTGGCATTAGAGGCAGAGCTTGTTAAGAGCTCATTTGCATCCCCTTTCTTTTGAGCAGAATTGTAGCACAGCTGCTTGGTGTCTACCAAATACCTTGGCTTCCCTGAGAGATCTTTGGAGGAGACTTCCTTTTGAAGGTCTGTCTGTGCTTGAGGTTTATTTGTAAGAAATAATACAGGAATGGCAGAGCAGAGACATAAGAATAGATGATTCATAATTGTTAGTACATAGGAAATTCAGGTAGGTACTAAGAAAGACATATCAGGAAAAGTGACAGGTCTTCTTTAAGGGGCATAAAGGAAGTTTATCAGTAACATAAGGCTCCCTCCCTACTTCTAGACAGCCTTTAAATAAAAATTAACACAAGGGGTGGAGTTTAGGGGCAGAATATACCATCCATTAAAAGTTCCATCTTTTCTATTAGCCGTAGGACAGAGAAATCCCCATCACTGTGTTGCTGACAGGACTAAGGGCAAACAGATTTACATTCAAAATACAAACTTTTTAAAGGGAACCTATCATCAACTTTATGATTCCCACACCGAGGGCAACATAAAGTATAGACAGTCACACTGATTTCAGTGGTCTGTCACTTAAGTGGTTCTGCAGTATAATCATCGCAGCCATAGGCAGCAAAAGAGTCTCAACTGCCCGAGAAGAGTCATGGTTGTTCACAAGCCCCTACTTCTTCAGTACCCCAGTATCTGCAAAGTTTGTTATGCCCTGTTTTTCCATGTTCCTGTATGCAGTGTACACCAGTGGTTGACATTAGGAATGGGACTAACCATGCCATTCCTTCCCTCTTAGTAGGAGTGGGCTGGTTATACTGTCTGCCAGGAGGGGGAGTCTTAGACTAGCTAGACTTCTGAGGAATATGGAATCATATGCTTAAGCTCCTACTCCAAGGGTCTTAGCAACTTGTTCTTGTTCCAACTCTTATGTGAGACCACTGCTCCAAAGAGACCACAGAATACCAAAGTTACAGATACCTGAAATCTGCAAGCGTTTTGTAGTCAGCTGATTGACCAACAAGGCACAGCTTTACAGACCCTGCTGCAGGTAGGGATCTATGGCTCAGACACCCATCACCTAGATTGCATCCAGACCAGAACCAACTCAAAGCCTGCATTACATAGAGGCCACCTACAGCCACAAGAACCAGCTTCCAAATGTTAGCCTAATTGCTGTGTAGACCCTAAAATAGACTTTATTGCTCTGCTGGAGAGGACCTAGTGGAGGCTGCAGCCACATCGTGTTAACAAGACTCCTTTTAGATATTTCACACTCACCACCACCTGTTACCAAGGCCCAGAATCAGATCAGAGGCACACCAGCGCAAAAAGGGTTAATCCGCCATCCTTTTGTAAAGGCTAAAATATAGGAAGAGACCGCAGCACTCTTATGTCTCTCATGATACTTTGTTTTATTCACCAAAATATGCAACGTTTCGACCTTAAGGTGCAGGGCCTTTTGCATGTGCCATTCACTGTGGTGCAGAGCAGGGTCGGACTGGAGTACCTAGGGCCCACCAGAGGAATTCTTGGGGCCCACCATAAAGAAATATCTGTGTTTATTATCCCTGTACAGTGACATCACTGTGTTTATTATCCCTGTACTGTGACATCACTGTGTTTATTATCCCTGTACTGTGACATCACTGTGTGTATTATCCCAGTACTGTGACATCACTGTGTTTATTATCCCTGTACTGTGACATCACTGTGTGTATTATCCCAGTACTGTGACATCACTGTGTTTATTATCCCTGTACTGTGACATCACTGTGTTTATTATCCCTGTACTGTGACATCACTGTGTTTATTATCCCTGTACTGTGACATCACTGTGTTTATTATCCCTGTACTGTGACATCACTGTGTTTATTATCCCTGTACTGTGACATCACTGTGTTTATTATCCCTGTACGGTGACATTGCTGTGTTTATTATGTCTGTACAGTGACATTGCTGTGTTTATTATGTCTGTACAGTGACATCGCTGTGTTTATTATGTCTGTACAGTGACATCGCTGTGTTTATTATGTCTGTACAGTGACATCGCTGTGTTTATTATGTCTGTACAGTGACATCGCTGTGTTTGTTATCCCTGTACTGTGACATCACTGTGTTTATTATGTCTGTACAGTGACATCACTGTGTTTATTATCTCTGTACTGTGACATCACTGTGTTTATTATCCCTGTACGGTGACATCACTGTGTTTATTATCCCTGTATGGTGACATCACTGTGTTTATTATCCCTGTACGGTGACATCACTGTGTTTATTATCCCTGTACAGTGACATCGCTGTGTGTATTATCCCAGTGCAGGAAGAGGTAAGTGGTCTGTGTTTGTGTGTTTGTTTTCTATTTTTCAGGGTCGTGAATGCAGAGGACTACGTCGGATTCGGTGGACTACGTCGGACCAGCTTTTTTTTTTTTTTTTTTTTTTTTTTTTAATAAAATGGTCAAACAGGGGTCTGGGGGAGTGTTTATTTCAATAAAATGTTTTATACTTGTGTGTGTGTATTTTTTTTTTACAATACTACAGTTTTAGTAATTATGGCTATCTACAGACGGCCCTGATTACTAATACTGGGCTTAGTGCTTGCCGGTATGGCAGGCCAGCACTAACCCCAACATCTATTACCTCGGCACCCACCGCCACCAGGGGTGCCGGGAAGAGCCGGGTACCCGCAGGACCGGACCTTCTAAATTGAGGGTCTGGCTCTGGGGTGGCTGCAGGCTGGTACCATTAGGCTGGGAAGGGCCAATAACCGTGTCCCTTCCCACCCTGGTAGTGCCAGGCTGCCGCTGCTGGTTGTATCTGGCTGGCGACCGAAAAAAGGGGGGGACCCCACGACATTTTTTTACAAAAATAATTAAATAATTTTTAAAAAAATGGCGTGGGGTCCCCCCCTTTTTTCCTTCGCAGCGTCTTGTGCCCCCATCAGTAATCACAGCGTCTTGTGCCCCCATCAGACCTCAGGTTGGTGTCTTGTGCCCCCATCAGACCTCAGGTCGGCGTCTTGTGCCCCATCAGACCTCAGGTCGGCATCTTGTGCCCCATCAGACCTCAGGTCAGCGTCTTGTGCCCCATCAGACCTCAGATCAGGGTCTCTCCCCCCCCCCTCAGACCTCAGATCAGCCCACCTAGCCACTTAAAAAAAGCATACTTACCTGTCCTGCCGCGCTGCCGCTGCCATCAGGTTCCGCGCTCCACTGTCTTCCCTGCCGGCGCGCACTATGACCTGACGCTGCGTCAGGTCATAGTGCGCGCCGGAAGGGAAGACAGTGGAGCGTGGGAGCCGAGGACAGCGGCAGCGCGGCAGGACAGGTAAGTATGCTTTTTTTAAGTGGCTGGGTGGACTGATCTGTACAGGAGCCGGGCCATTAAGGGGGCTTTAGATTGTCGCCAGCTAGCGCCGGGGCAACGGCAACGGCACTATAGGTTCCTGCAGGGCTGGCTCCAGGTTCATGTGGGCCCTTGGGCGATAAATCTCAGTGGTCCCCCCACACAGTATAATGACCCCACAGTGGCCTTCCATTCAGTATAATGACCCCCAGTTACCCCCATTCAGAATAAAGACCCCCAGTGGCCCTCACAGCAAATTTTTTTACAAACACTATTGTGCCTCTGATTATCATAATGCCACCACAATGTCTAATAATAATGTCTCCAGTAATGTCCCTATAATGCCCTCAGTAATATCCACCCCCCCTGCCCCAGTAATGTCCACCTCACTGTGCCCGGGGAACAAAAAAAAATCCCATTTGCTGCTGCAGTCTGAGATGCATTTTTTCAATATACTTTATCAATTACCCTGAACATTTAACAAAAAATGGCAGTTGCATAAATATATTCTGCATATATAAAAAACATGCAGAAATGTGTATATACACACACTAGTACATACAGGCACATACTGCACATCACACACTTTATAACATAAAGGCACATAGTACATATCACGCAGGTTATTACATATAGGCACATGGTACACATCACACAGGTTATTAGATACAGGCACATGGTACACATCACACAGGTTATTAGATACAGGCCTATAGTACACATCACACAGGTTATTACATACAGGCACATAGTACACATCGCACAGGTTATTACATACAGGCCCATGGTACAGATCGCACAGGTTATTACATACAGGCACATAGGACAGATCACACATGTTATTACATACAGGCACATGGTACACATCACACAGGTTATTACATACAGGCCCATGGTACACATCACACAGGTTATTACATACAGGCACATAGGACAGATCACACATGTTATTACATACAGGCACATGGTACATATCACACAGGTTATTACATACAGGCCCATGGTACAGATCACACAGGTTATTACATACAGGCCCATGGTACACATCACACAGGTTATTACATACAGGCACATAGGACAGATCACACATGTTATTACATACAGGCACATAGGACAGATCACACATGTTATTACATACAGGCACATGGTACACATCACACAGGTTATTACATACAGGCACATGGTACACATCACACAGGTTATTACATACAGGCACATAGGACAGGTAACACATGTTATTACATACAGGCACATGGTACATATCACACAGGTTATTACATACAGGCACATGGTACACATCACACAGGTTATTACATACAGGCACATAGAAGAGATCACACATGTTATTACATACATGTAACTCACTTTTATGCAGGATTCCTTGGGCTCCATCAAGCAGTGGAAGGCAATCCTACAGCTATAGGGGTGGGCACAAGGCACTACTGAGCACCCTGTACTAGGCCAGATCTAACACTGCATGGACTGAGAGACAAAGGCAGAGGAGACTCACCACATGCTGCACTGACCTTTCCATCTCTTGACCAGGGAGGACCCGAGCATCGGTTCCCTGCAATGATAGGCTGTGGCCAGAGTCATGATACTTCTGATGAAGAAAGGCTGCAAGATCCCCTGTGGCAGAAGACAAAGATTAAGAAGGGGGGTCATCCGAGTGCTGGATCATCATAACCCTGGGGACCCTGTATTGGAGCGGCATGTGGGAACTGTCAAATGGTTCTCTGTGGAGAGAGGTTTTGGCTTCCTGCTGGATGATTAGACACAAAATAAGTCCCTTTCAGTCTCAGGTCAGTAAAGAGGCTCTATCTGCCCTCATCCCTCCACAGTCTGTACCAAGGGGACCAAGTGGAATACACCTCCATGTCAGGTCCATGGGGCCCCTTTGTTGCTGGTGTGACACATCTAGTCAAGCCTTTGAACATGGTCCCATCGTCTGAAGTCGGCATGAAAATCAGAAGGGGTCTTCTTCACCACAAGGCCTGAGGGAGTCTACTAAAGGAACTCTCTGCTATGAGCCTTTGCTACAGCCAAAGCCAAGATTCTGAGTGGGTTTGCAAGAGTCCTCTAATGTACTGGGATGCCCATCACACTCGGCTTCTTCCTGAGAGACAGCTACCAGCGCCATTGGAACTGGAGGTCCTGCATCCTGGAGCTCTGGCCATTCATTTTGGGCCCAAGGGTCACCCACATCCTGAAGATGAGAGCCTGGCTGTTCCATCTGGGGCCTCTGGCGGTCACCAATGAACCACAGGATCTCTAGCAAGAGATGTTGGACCAGATGGTTGTCCTATTGATCTGGGAGAGGATGAGAGATTTTCTTTCTGATCTAAAGGACATTGGAGCCATCTAAAGGGACATCACTGGGTGTGACCAATTGGCCCTGTTCCACATTTGTCTTATTGGCCTTTCTCTGTCCACCCTTATGCCCTGTTATGCTCCTTTTCCTCCTCTTTTCAGGTTAAGAGAACACCTACCTGAGATGGTTTTGCAATGTTTGAAGAGTTGTGCCCAAGGGATGGACTCAAACAGCACCTGAGCCCATTGTGTTCCTGTTTTATTGCAATGTTTAACTCTTCATCACAAAGACTCTAACGTACCTGAGTGGTGACATTCCCTGGGGTATATGTTACTGGGACTAATTTCTACAGAGCTGCAGACCCAGGGATTTTGTGTACCCCCTGCTGCAAATGACTCAAATGCAGCTGAGCCCTGCAGCCAGGGTGCATGCTAGGCAGAATAGATAGACTGTAACCTTGTGGTCACTAAGGACTGCCATTTGGACCTTCATTTATGCCCCCTGGTAGCTAGACTTAGCCTAGGGCTTTGTAAAATGTATGTATATGTGCTCATGGCATTAACACTATTCTCTCCACAGCATTTGGTGGGGAGGGAACCAGCTGAGATCTTTGTCTGTAGACATTTGCTGCCAGGCTACAAGGGAGGATCTCAAGCACAATCCGAGGATAGCAAGGTGGTGTGCATTATTCCAGACCTAGGGGTATCTGCAATGTTTTGGTTTGTAATGTTATTAATATGTTCTTGTTTACATTGTACACCAGCAATTGGGGTATGGCTAGAAATTATTGACATTTGTAACGGGACTGAATGCCCATTCCGCTCCTCTAGGTAGGAATGGGCTGGTGCTACTACCTGCCATGAGGGGTGTCTTAGCTAGACTAGTGACCAATTGCTCCTTCTCCAAGGGTCTTAGGAACCAGCGTTAGATCCAACTCCTGTAAGACCACGACTGGAAGAATACTAAAGACTGAATACCTGAACAGATACACAATTTACAGTCAGCAGAATGACCAGCTACTACAGCTTTACAGACCCTGCAGCAGATGAGGGACTATGGTTCAGACGCCGATCACCTAGATTACATCCAGGCCAGACCAATTCAAAGCCTTTATTGTCACTGTGGGCCCCAATAGCCACAAGTGCCAGCAAGTTCAGGAAGGAGTCATCAACAAGACAGTGCCATTTTATGCCACTTTCTGGTCACCATACCTCATCAACTGGGAAGAGAAATTGCACTTTGTACAAACTACTGCTGTACATACTACAACTAATGCTTTGCACTTAGTAAAGATACTCTTATTCTTTTACCACAGAACAGCCTACCTGTATTGAACATCTCACTCGTTCTTAATCATGGCCATGAGAGATGTTCAAAACATGTAGGCTGTTTCAGGGTGATAGTCAGAATTTGCTGTACTGCTGTAAGTTTTTATACCTGGAGTAAATAAAGATTCATCTACTTTACAAAGTGTTGGATCAGTAAAAACCTGCGGGGATTCCTCATAAAAACGCCTCCATGTCTTCCCAATCTGAAAAACCCCCTCCATTCAAACATACAGCTGTACCACTGGGTGGGGAAGAGAGTGAGGACAATGATTCCGAAAGCTCCAACGATCTTCCTATCTCTAGATCGTTCCTAAGCAAGGCTCTTAATAAAGCTCTAAATCCTGTTATGAGTGAACTTCATGAGATCAAACAAGATGTCAAACAGATTGGTCAGCAGGTGGAACAATTGGAGAATACACAAGCTCAGCTTATTTCATATACTGAAGCATCGTAGTCCTCCTTTTCTACGTGCCAAGATCACCTTAACAAAATTGTTAATTGGCTGGAGGATCAGGATAACAGAGGAAGATGCAATAACCTGAGAATTAAAGGTGTCCCTGAACCTGCTACTACAGAAGATCTCCAGTTTTCATTAAAACGTCTCTTCGTGCAAGTTTTAGGTGATGATTATGTTGGGGCAATTAACACAGAACGTGCTCACAGAGCTCTCAAACCCAAGCCCAAACCTCAAGAACCACCTAGAGACATCATTTGTCGTTTATTCAGTTCAGTCATTCGTGATGATATTCTCAAAGCTGCAAGAGGTCTAGACCATATTTCCTGGGAAGGTGCTAAAGTTTTAATTTTTCAAGATTTGGCCAACATTACCCTTTCTAAGAGGAGAGTCCTAAAACCACGTACTGATGCGCTCTGACACCAAAACATCGCCTATAGGTGGTTATTTCCTTTTGGCATCAGCTTCACAATTTCTGGGAAAAGAATGACCATCCCGAAACATACCGAATTGAAAGATATAATAGAACCCTAGGTCTTAAAGACACTATGATGGCACATAATCATATTACTGTTACCTCTGTTAATGTTAAGGGGTTTAACGAACCTAGGAAATGCAGTCAGGTATTTCCCCTCCTTAAAAAAGCTCATGGAGACATACTCCTTTTATAGGAGACACACTTTAAGTCCAATCGTCTTCCTTCTCTAACACATCCTTTTTATACAAAATGGTTTCATAGCACAAACCCAACATCAGTGGCTAAAGGCACAAGCATTGCTTATATACATTCCTTATATACATGAGTCTGAGCGGTCGGATGCTGAGGGTAGAGCTCTCTTTATTAAAGGTACAATTGCAGGAATTAAAATCTCTATAGCTAATCAATCGTCGCCAAACTATTTGGTTGACAAACGAACTGAGAGCATTTCGAGACTTTGCAGAGGGTATCCTAATTGTGGGAGGGGATTTTAACCTTGCTTTGAATCCTCTTTTAGACACATCAAGTCAGGCCTTAAGTATTTCTCAGGCTTCTCTTAGTAAGCTTCAGAAGTGTCTTCACAATCTAGATTTGATTGATGTCTGGAGACTTCAGCACCCTCTCACTAAAGATTATACTTTTTACTGCCAACCACATAAAATCATAGATTAGACTATGTATTTTTGTCTGGAAGATTTTTGCCAACTCTGCATTCGACTGCTATAGATTCCATTACACTTTCTGACCACGCACCTGTCTCCATGTCATTTTCACTTTCGCGCCTGCCGGCAAGGGAGTGGATATGGTCACTAAATGAGACATTATTAGATGATGATAGACATTTTGATGCCTTGCAGTCATCCCTTAAAGAGTTCTTTGACTTTAACACCTCACCAGAAGTGTCTTCTCCCATAGTTTGGGAGACACATAAAACATTTATGAGAGGGGAACTAATATCATTAGGGGCTAGGCTTAAAAAACAAAGAAATGAACAATTAAATTCTCTACTTTCCCAAATAGCAACTCTTGAGAGGGCTGGCAAACGCTCTCAGGCATTAGAGAATCAATCTGAGTTGTCGGATTTGCACCGCCAGTTAAGGTACCTTTTGAATATCAAATCTGCAAAACTATATCAATGATCATCTTTTAGATTTTATGCTCATGGAGACAGAGGCTCTAAACTAATGTCGGCACTAGTTAAGAAACGGAAAGAACAGTCTTTCATTCAGGAGATTAAAAAGGGTCAAAACTCTACTGTCACTGACATTAAAGATATTACCGAGGAATTTATTAAGTTCAGTCAAATGCTTTATAACCTTCCTGAGCATTCTAATGCTGAGGAATTGACTTGCTCCTTTTCAACTCTCTCCGTTTACCGTCTTTGTCATCTACAGAGGCCTCTTCGCTTCTCCAACCTTTTACACTAGTAGAATTATCTAAAACACTGGCTTCCATCCCCTCTGGAAAAAGCCCAGGGCCTGATGGGTTCCCCATTTCATATTATAAGAAGTTCAAATCCTTACTCCTCCCTCAGTTCTTAGGGGTTGTTCACATATCAGTTATTTGATCAGTTATTTCCATCAGTTATTGTGAGCCAAAGCCAGGTGCGGGTCAAAAACACCAAACAGGTGCAGATCTTTTCATTATACCTGATCTCTGTTTAGTGTCCACTCCTGGTTTTGGCTGACAATAACTGATGGAAATAACTGATCAAATAACTGATATGTGAACAACCCCTTACAAGTATGTAATGATTTGTTAAAGGGTGTCCCACTCCCCTCTCAATCACTAACTGCATATATCACACTGTTGCCTAAAGAGGGGAAAGATGCTACTTGTTGTGGAAGTTATCGTCCAATTTCCCTTCTAAATGCAGACATTAAGTGGTGGGCAAAACTGTTAGCAAATAGGATCAAGGCTTTTCTACAAAAACTAGTAAACCCGGAACAAGTGGGCTTTGTGCCTTCTAGGGAGGGAAAACATAACACTACTAGGCTTATTAATCTAATACATTATGCTACTCAAAGAAATGTTCCATTGATCTTAATAGGGACGGACGCTGAGAAAGCGTTTGATAGGGTTAAATGGTCATTCATGAAAGAGACTTTGCTGAGGTTTGGATTCCCAGATGCATTTATCTCAGCTATTTTTTCTCTTTATACCCGCCCATCAGCCAGACTGAGAATCAATGGTACACTTTCTCCCCCCTTCTTTATCACTAACGGGACAAGGCAGAGTTGCCCTCTGTCACCAACCCTATTTATTTTGTCAATGGAGATTTTACTGCAAAAGATTATACAAAACAATGCAATTCATGGCTTGAAACTGGGTTCTCACATGCACAAAACAGCTGCATTTGCGGACGACCTCTTATTGGTGGTTACAAATCCCACACAGGCTCTCCCTCATATACTACACATTTTCGAATCCTTTGGTTGGATTTCCAATTTTAAAATTAATTTCTCAAAGTCAGAGATTCTAAATGTATCCATACAGACTCATAAAATCACCCCACTCAAAAAACTCGCTCCTTTCCAATGGCCTGATAATCAGATCAAATTCCTTGGGGTATTTCTCACTAAAGACTCTTCCAAGTTATTTTCGGCTAATTACTTTCCCTTAACCAAAAAGATACAAACCCATCTAGAGTCTCCTAATTTGCCTTTTGTCTCTTGGGTAGGTAGGAAGAACTATCTGAAGACCTATGTTCTTCCTCAACTTCCTATATGGTTTTCAAACTGTTCCAATCTTTCTCCCTAAAACATTTTTCAAAACCATACGCCGTATATTCAGCAAATTTTTGTGGGAAAATAAGCATCCACGCCTCCCACATAGTTTATTGATTTTAAAATCCCACTTAGGAGGTATGGCTTTCATAGACCCTCTATTGTACTATAGAGCAAACCATTTAAGCAGATGGGTGACTTTAGTTAATAAACAGGCTACTGCCCCACATATTGAGGCTGAACGAGGCTGGTGAGCTGGTGAGCAACTGGCATCACTTTGGCGCACTTTCTCTCAAAAACAAAACACTACTAATTGGTGTTCTACAGTTAGAGGAACAGTGACAGTCTTCCATTCCTTTTTATGTTCCCTCCCTAAACAAAAAAGCTTTTCCTCATTAACCCCACTGCCTTTACTCCCTTCATTACTT
Organism: Rhinella marina; assembly: GCA_900303285.1. Classification (NCBI taxonomy): domain Eukaryota; kingdom Metazoa; phylum Chordata; class Amphibia; order Anura; family Bufonidae; genus Rhinella; species Rhinella marina. The sequence continues at coordinate 19,860 of ONZH01026551.1, read as the reverse complement.
CCCTCCATTTAATGAAAGGTGATAGTCCCTTCCAAACTTTGTGGGATACATTTTCCACACGCCCTCTAGTAGAAGTTTTTAATAAAAAGCTAATACCAGATCTACATACTTTGTTGGATGATAAAGAATACAATAAACTATCTTTCATTCACATTGCGCATTTTAATAAGATTTGCAACCAGTTCCTATCAGTACACTGGCCCACTGCAGAGCCAACTTGGCTTGAACAATACCTCTTATTACCACATCTACCGAAAGGTATTCTATCTAAAATATACTCCTTCTTGATACTATAATACTAAAATATACTCCTTCTATATACTCCTATATTCCTTCTTGATAAATCTCCAGCTAAACCCAGCTTTTTATTAGCTTGGGAAAAAGAGCTAGACACTAAGTTCTCAAGGGAAGAAACAATGTTGGTCTTGAAACATTCTCATGGTTTTTCTAGGTGCGTGAAAACATAGTAACATAGTAACATAGTTTACAAGGCCGAAAAAAGACATCTGTCCATCCAGTTCGGCCTGTTTTCCTATAAGTTGATCCAGAGGAAGGCAAAAAAACCCTGTGAGGTAGAAGCCAGTTTTCCCCACTTTAGGAAAAAAAATTCCTTCCCGACTCCAATCAGGCAATCAGAATTACTCCCTGGATCAACGACCCCTCTCTAGTAACTATAACCTGTATTATTACACTCCAAAAATACATCCAGGCCCCTCTTGAACTCTTTCAGTGAACTTACCATCACCACCTCCTCAGGCAGAGAGTTCCATAGTCTCACTGCTCTTACCGTAAAGAATCCTCTTCTATGTTTGTGTACAAACCTTCTTTCCTCCAGACGCAGAGGATGGCCCCTCGTCACAGTCACAGTCCTGGGGATAAATAGATCGTGGGAGAGATCTCTGTACTGACCTCTGATATATTTATACATAGTTATTAGATCTCCCCTCAGTCGTCTTTTTTCTAAAGTGAATAAGCCTAATTTTGATAAACGCAAGAGAATTCCTATAAGACGTTGACCAGGTGGTACAGAACGCCAGAATTCCTTCACAAGATCTTCCCAAACGTCCCCAATTCTTGTTGGAGGGGTTGTGCTTCTGAGGGATCGCTGTCTCATATCTGGTGGTCGTGTCCGCTTATTCAACCTTATTGGAAAAAGATTGAAACTATATGCCGTGAAATTACAGGACATCACATTACATTAACATCAGCACTCATTATGCTATGGCTGCCTTCTGGCAGCTTTCATCCCAAACATCATGATCTCTTAACACACCTTCTAACTGCAGCTAAACTGCTTATCCCATATCATTGGAGATCAACACAACCACCAAGTATAGAAGAATGGCTTAATAAAGTCGATTCTATCTGCAGAATGGAAGAACTCTTGAGTTGGGAGCTTAGTAAGCATAGCAAGTATAAACAAATTTGAAATCCTTGGCTGATCTGTCGAGCTCGAAATAATGTGTCTTAATTACCTTCATATCACACTTTCTCGTACTACACTGACTGATGTCATCTTAATATGTTGTTTACTCTATTTTTCTTCAATTCTCATTAATTTTTATACTTTTGACCACATGCCGGATCATAGGGAACTTTGTTACTTGTTAAGATTTACTGTCTTTTATCTTTGAGGCCTCTGTTATAAGGCCTTTGTTTCTGTACTGTCTTTATACTGATTCTATGCATCTCCGATTTTTCTGATTTACATCTTTTTGTAAAAATGCATAAATACCTGTTCAATGTTTATTTGAAATCTTAAAAAGATTTTTGACAAAAAGTGTTGGATCAGTCGTTTGTTCTACATGTCTTAGGCAAGTTCCACAGCTGTGTGAAACTCCAGCACGCTGGCAGACAAATGGAGAATCGTCTGGACACAAACTGTAGCATCCAGCTGTTTGTGTACGGCCAACTCTCCGCTTGTCTTCCGGAAAAGCATACGACTCTCCTCTGGACCCCATTATACATAAGAGGGCCGGTTGAAATAACATATGCATCTGGTAGCGCTGGATCTGGTGAATTCCAGAAGGCTGTTCTCTGCTGGAACAGCCTCCCGGAATTCACACTGGAGGTGTGAAAATAGCCTTACTGCTTATTCAAGTGGGAATCTACACACAGTAAACTGTGATTGCAAGCAACCCAGTATCTTTTTTCTGTGAACTTGAAATTTATCTCTGGAGGCCTCACATTTCGCTTGATCATCCTTGATAAATTCAGTTGATTGGAAAGACACACTCCTGTCTATATAAGGTCTCACAGCTGACGCTGCAAATCAGAGCAAAAACCAAGCCATAAGGAAGGAAGATGTGACTGTAGAGCTCAGAGACATGATTGTGTGGAGGCACATATATGGAGAAGGGTCCCAAAAAATTGTGCTGCATTGAAAGTTATCAAGAGCACAGTGGCCTCCATAATTCTTAAATGGAAAATGTTTGGAACAACCCGGATTCTTTCTACAGCTGGCTGCCCCATTAAACTAAGTAATCAGAGGGAAATGTGTCTTGCCAAGAGTGGCGACCAAGAACCCGATGGTCACTCTGGCTGAGTACCAAAGATCTGGTGTGTAGATGGGAGAATTATCCTGAAATTTAATCACTTTAGCACTACAGAGTGGCCAGGAACACTCGTTCGATTATCTGGTGGTGTAAATGTACAGCCGATTACCCGATGAATAAGTAAAATGACTAAATTGATTGTCTGTATGTACACAAAAATCGCCATTTGCTGGCAGTAGATCATGCTGTGTAAATACAATCTGCTGTTGGCAAGCAACGAGTCAGTATGCGGAAGAGCAATGGCATTAGCCATCGCTGCTCCCCATACTCTGGAGGAGATTGCTGCATGTAAATGCAGCGGTATCCTCCACCTTCAAGCAGTAGATTGTCAGAACGAATGCTTCCTTCCCAATTATCTGCTGCTCTGTCATTCCATGTAAAGGGAGGGAACCAGGCACTGCTTGATACCTTCCCTACAATGAAGCTGGTTGTGGCAGCATCATGCTGTGGGGATGATTTTCAGTGTCTGGGACAGAGAAACTGGTCACAGTTGATGAAAAGCTGAATACAGCAAAGGTACAGAGATATTCTTAATGAAAATCTGATCCAGAGCGCTCTGGACCTCAGACTGGACCAAAGTTTTACCTTCCAACAAGTCAAGACAACACTGGAGTGGCTTATGGACAACTCTACGAATGTCTTAGAGTGGCCAAGCCCGAGTCCTAACTTCAGCCCAATCGAGTATATGTCTGGAGAAACCTGAAAATGGCTGTCTACTGGGGGCCCCCATCCAACCTAAAAGAGGTTGAGAGGATCTGCAGAGAATAATGGCAAAACAATCCACAAATCCAGATGTGCAAACCTTGTGACATCATATCCAAGAAAATTGGAGACTGTAACAGCTGCCAAAGGTTCTTCAACTAAGAACTGAGTAAAGGATCCGAATACTTATGTTAATTCATTATTTTCGTTTTTCCTTTTCAATAAATTAGCAAAAATTTCAAACATTTTGTTTTCACTTTGTCATGAGGTATTGAGTACAGAAAAATGGGGAAAAGTTTGCACTTTTTTTTTATTTTAGCATAAGGCCACAACATAAAATGTGAAAAAAAGTTAAAGGGTCTGAACACTTTCAAAGTGCACTGTATGTTGGCTTCCACAGAACCTGTGGTTCTTCCTTTTTCCTTTCTTCCGCCCCAAATCCTCCCTCCATGTTTTCTTTATCTCCTCCTTTACCCGTGCATTACTTTGGGTTATCATCCTATGACTGACAGTTAACGGTACATTACATTATCTTCTGTTCCATAATTCTATCTTATGCCCTATAATTTTAAATGATTCCATTTGTATTTTTACTTATAGTAACATAGCTTGTAAAGCTAAAAAAAAAAGATATATGTCCATCCAGTTTAGCCAGTTATCCTGCAAGTTGATCCAATGATGCAGAGGAAAGCAAAAAACCCCATGAGGTAGAAGCCAATCTTCCTCACTTTAGGGAAAAAATTCCTTCCCAATCAGAATAACTCCCTGGATCAACAACCCTTCTTCAGAAATCGTGTAAGAGAGACGCCTTGCATCTATATAGCCCATATCCTAGCTGGGAGCAGTGTCCATCCCTTATCATAGGGACATATCATCTTATAGTTGGTGTCCCATGGGCTGTCAAGGGACAGTATATTCTGTTGTCACCTTGCATCTTACATAGGAACCAGTTTTTGCTGGGGAAACGCAGTTAGTTTATGGGACAAGAGTAATTTTGCTTTTTGTTTTATGTATAGGGTATGGACATGTACAGAAAGAATTTAGCCACCGAGAGGTGGGGTTACCCGTTTTGGGGTGGGTGCTCTGTCTGTAGGCAGGGTGAGTTTCAGAGATTTGGTAGGGACAGTATGAACTGTGGTCCCACTATCCTGGAACAGACATCCTCAGCTATCAAGACACATGAGTCATCAAACCGTGAGTAAAAGGAATGATCATAGTCCCGCCTCAGGATATTGTGTTCACCCCTTATTCACTTATATTTGATTATCATGACTTGTTGATAATAATGTATATTCTAGGGGTCATTTACAATTTTAGATGAATTAATCAAAGGTATATTGTAGTTAGGGAGGGATTTATTTAGTTTTTTTAAATATAAGCTGTAATATTATTACACTTAAGATATACATCCAGACCCCTCTTGAACTCTTTTAATGTGTTCTATATTCTCACTGCTCTTACAGTATTCTTCTATTTGTAGAAACCTTCTTTCCTCTAGATGTAGAGGATATCCCCTCATCATAGCCACAGTCCTGGGTATAAAAGAGAGATCTCCCTACTGATATATTTATAAATAGTTATTAGATCTCCCCTGAGTCATCTTTTTTCTATACTGAATAACCCTAATTGTGATAATCTTTCTGGGTACTGTAGTCCACCCATTCCAGTTATTACTTTAGTTGCCTTCCTCCGAACCTTCTCCAGCTCTGCTATGTCTGCCTTGTTCACAGGAGCCCAGAACTGTACACAGTACTCCATGTGTGGTCTGACTAGTAATTTGTAAAGTGGCAGGACTATGTTCTCATCACGGGCATCTATGCCCCTTTTGATGCAACCCATTATCTTGTTGGCCCTGGCAGCAGCTGCTTGACACTGGTTTCTACAACTTAGTTTGCTGTTCACTAAAATTCCTAATAGTCCTTTTCCATGTCAGTGTTACCCAGTGTTTTACTATTCAGTATGTACTGGTGACTTGCATTATTCCTTCCCATGTGCATAACTTTACATTTGTCAGTGTTAAACCTTATCTGCCACTTCTCTGCTCAAGCCTCCAATCTATCCAGATCCATCTGTAGTGTTAGAAACTGATTAAATTAGTTTGACAGGACTGATCCCTCATGAAGCCATGCTAATTCAGCATTATATGCTTATTCTCATTGAGATACTCCAGGATAGCATCTCTTACTTAAAACAGTTTACCCACAACAAAGTCCTTAAATATCAGAAATAAGAGTCTCACTATGACATTACTTAGTTCTCAAAGAATATGGGGATGTATACAACTTTCACCCTCCTTCCTTTCGTGTAGTATGGGTATAGGTCGACTGAGAGAATTCATAATATATCTTAATGCCATTCAAGCCCGTTTTAATGTAAACTGACATTCGCAGTATCCAGTGTTTTCCATTATTTTATGACTGTAAGTTTCATGGTGCTGGTTCGTAACTTAGCAACCTGGATCCGGTGCTACACAGTCATCACTGATCCACGCCTTTCCTCCATCTCATTGGTCCTTCCTGGTGACTACTTCCGGTCTGACGTTACTGATGCATGCAGAGTTAGGCAAAGTTAGTGGTTAGATACTGACCATGATATTGATCAGTCTTTATCTGTGTGCCCACTTGGCAGCTCATGATGAAGACTGTTGCGCAGCCATACTGTATACTAGCCACCTCACTTACAATCCTGTTTTACAGGTTGAATTTTGTCTCTAGTACCCCTTATCCCCTGAAGAGTTCTGACATTAGGGATGAAACACGTGTAATGACGTAAGCTCCTACGACCAGTGTTGAAGAGAGGCAGGGACACAACAAAGTCACTTCAATCCAGTTTATTGATATTTCCAGACAACTTACAGTGTAGTACAGCCGGACTGCAGCCAAGTCAGGTAGTCAGTTCATAACACCAGAACAAAGTAATACAGGTTTGGGTCTCCCTTATATCCATACTCTGGCCAGTGTTGCTTCACACACATGCTTTGCGCTCTGAGATCTGTAAGCCACTCACTCATATAAACACACCCTGCTTGGACATGGGCCACTCGTGAAACCCGGAGTGGATTGTGGGGAATAAGCACCCACCCAGTTCTTTGCTTATTCCCAATAAAAGCCATCTAACTGGACAGACATCATTATCTGCATCCTATGGAATAGTCCCCTTTGCATTTGCCAGACCAAGCAAGAAAGTGAACCCAGGTTGGATGTTTATTACCTATGGTATATTGAACAGGTGTTTACCCATTGTGCTTGTGGTACAGGGTATACGGCTTTTGGCACTGAAATGTCCAGGACAATGTTAGCAGGCAATTTTCCTTGTTGGCCTAAAATATGGTTAATATGGAGTATACCCAGTAGAATAGTGGATGGTGGTACAGCTTTCAGCATGTTCATGAGAGTCTGATATATCCACAAGGTCCATTACTTTGTGGATGGTAGGACTTGGTTCTTAGTTTTTGGCAGCTGCAAAATGAGCATAGTTCTTGAAAGAGTTGGGATTCAAATGCAGACCTTTCTGGGCACACTTTTTCCCTTGTCAGACATGCTGGTGATGGTCTCTCCCAAATACATAGTACAAAGGGAGGCTGTTGTACACTTTTATTTAAGTGTTTGTGTCCGTTCCTCTGCACCGCAAAAAAATAGAACATGTTTTTTTGCGGTGCAGACGGATCACGAACCCATTCAAGTTGAATGGGTCTCCATCCGTCCCCCCCACTGCATGGATGTTGCCCGTGGATTGGGAACCACAAATTGCGGTCCCCAATGCATGGAATGGCCGAACAACAGCCGTGTGCATGAGCCCTAAATGTGTAAAGTAGGTCTCCAAATCAGGGTCAGCATAGCTGTATATAACATACCAATGCACTGATTTTATTACAGAGCTGTGTCTCCTGGATGAAAAAAAAATAGAAGTAAACATTACTGGAGAGTACTTTGTTCACATACTGTTTAATGTGTACACATAAAATGTTTTCTTCTTTTATAACTTGTGGCCTTTGATCTCGACCATAGAATCTGTGATATACTGGCCAGCTTTGTCAGAATAGTTGCACATATTATTTGGGCAATCACAGGGGCGTAGCTCATGGCCCTGGTGCAACAGTTCAGCTTGGGGCCCCCCTTCCTCACTCAGCACTAGTGCACCTAGCTTTTCTGCTGCCCGAGGCAAATATTGAAACACAACCCCCCCCCCTGCCAAATTCTCAGCCTTCCGGCACCCCCGACGATCTGCTGTTTGAAAAGAGGGCAGCGCTCATATGAGAGCTGCTTTCTCTGCTCTGTTGACTTGCTCGCCATAGCATTTGCAGGCATGAGCAGGTAAACAGAGTAGAGAAGGCAGCGCTCGTACAAAAAAAAAAAAAAAACGGACAACCCCTTTAAAGACATACTTGGAAAACATTACATACAGCACTACAGAGCATACAGAAGAATACACCGCCACATATGTGCCTCGTCTCTGCAGAGTTTAACAAACAGACATCTTACTTTCCTACTTTTCCATCATCCTCTCACCTTCTCAACACCCCATCCTGCCCCTCCCCCCAATACTATACTGCAGAAACAGTCCCCCTGAAAATACTGGTACCACACAGAAAAACAATACCCCCTTACCTTTCAGATCAGATCCCCATATGAAACCCCAGATGAGACCTCTCTAGACCCCCCTTCAGACCCCCAATCAGACCCCCTTCAGACTCTTCAAGCCCCTAATCAGACCCCCCTTCTGGCACCCATATCAGACCCCCCTTTTGGCCCCCATATCAGACCCCCTTTCTGGCCCCCATATCAGACCCCCCCCCTTCTGGCCCCCATATCAGACCCCCCCTTCTGGCCCCCATATCATACCCCCCCCCTTCTGGCCCCCATATCATGCCCCCATATCAGACCCCCCCCTTCTGGCCCCCATATCAGACCCCCACCTTCTGGCCCCCATATCAGACCCCCACCTTCTGGCCCCCAATATCAGAACCTCCCTTCTGACCCCCAATATTAGACCCCCCTTTAGGTCCCCATATCAGACCTCAGATCAGACAATAAAACAAATAAATAAACTTACCTCTCCTGTGTCGCTCCTCTCCCTGTCCTGGCTGTCTCCCTGCTCTCACCTCTTCCCAGGCCCGCGCTGCAGTCACCTGACCTCCTGCAGCATCAGGTCAGAGTGCGCTCTGTACGTAATGACGTTGCAGGCAGTCAGGACACAGCAGCACACCTCCCAACTTTTGAAAAGAGGAAAGACACTATGTACTAGGCCATGCCTCTAACTCCGCCCAAAAATAACAAAACACTTAATCCCACGACATGTTCTACTTTCTAACAGCCGCTATTCTTTGGCCGTTAAAGAAACAGCCATGTGACCAGCCTCAGACTTTAATTGGTTATAAAAATGGGCGTCTGACGACAGTTACTTAAACTGCCCTCACACCGCCATTTTTTGCGTCCATGTGCATATAGGTAATGCTGAGCAAAATTCTGTTTTCAAGTTTGGCGTACAAGGTTCGGGTTATCTAAGAATTCCGTAATGGATTTCTCTACCAAGGACCGTAATTTATAGTCCGTCATAACGAAATTCTTAGATAACCCGAACCTTGTACGCCAAACCTGAAAACAGAAGTTTGCTCATCACTACCTATAGGCTAAATATTATCACTCCCCTCCCTTCAGCCCCTCCACAGATATACACCCCATAAAGCCCCTCCCCATGTCCCCCAGAATAAACCATATGCCCCCCTCACAGATTTACACCCCATAAAGCCCCCCTATGTCCCCCAGAATACACCACATACCCCCCCTTACAGATTTACACCCCATAAAGCCCCCCATGGCCCCCAGAATACACTGAGATCTGTATTATTAACCCCTGTAATTGCCCCAGACTCCATTCCACTTGAACCACTTTATGCCAGTCAGGGGGTGGAGCAGTTTTGACTGCCTAAGGTACGCCTAATATATGCCTTGTCGTAAATGATATGCATCTTCTGCCAGTGCTATATAAACATCTGCGTAAAATGCTATTTTTTGTAAATGACCACGACCATTCTCCTCCGATTGCTGGCTCTGTGTCTGTAGACTTCTTGTTGGAAAAATCCTTAAAACTGGATATTGACATATAATACATGCAGTTTTGTTGCGGTTTTTGCTGTGGAAACTCGACTTCCAGGTACCTGCACACAACTGGAATTATGTGTGGTTTTTCTGTGCAGAGTTTTGCCTGGAAAAACCGCAGCGTAATGCAGTCCAGCAAAAGTGATTATGATTTGACAAATCTCATGCACCCTTTGCTTTTTCTTCCCTAAGGAAATAGACCTTTTGTGCGGATTTCAAAATCTGCAGCATGTCAATTGTTTGTGTGATTCCTCACCTTCTGTAGAATGGTTTTTCCTATAGGCTTCAATGAGTTTGTTAACATAAACAGAAAATCCTTATGAAAATCTGCAACAAAAATGCACCAAAGCAGCAATAAATAGTGCTGACTTATGTGCTGTTTTATGTGCAGTTTTGGTGCGAAATTCATGCAAATTTTCTGCATACAAATCTGACCGCTGTGCAGGTACCTATAATTGAACTAGTACTCTGTACTTTGACTTTAGGGCTGCTTTTTACACAGTCAGTGTTTGATCAGTGATTTATATCAGTGATTGTGAGACAAAACCATAAGGCTCCTTTCACACGAGCGAGTTTTCCGCGTGAGTGCAATGCGTGACGTGAAGGCATAGCACTTGCACTGAATCCTGACCCATTCATTTCAATGGGTCTGTGTACATGAGCGTTTTTTTTCACGTATCAGTTCTGCGTGGAAAAAAACTGAACAAATGAACGCAATCGCAGACAAAACTGACTGAACTTGCTTGCAAAATGGTGCGAGATTCACTGAACGCACCCTGAACTCATCTGGAACCAATCTGTATCATTCGTGTGAAAGAGGCCTAATGCAGACTGTATTGTGGGAAAAATGATTCAATCATGGATGCTATGTCTTGAACTTTTTCTGTGCTTTCAGGGAGAAGTACAGTCCAAGTAACAGCACCTAAAATTAAAAATACAATCCAAGATACAGCATTAAATGGAGCAGGCTGCAAATTTTTTGAATGTGGACACCAAATGTACTGCTGTAAGTGCTGCCACTTAAATGCATTAGGGCCCTTGCAGACGAGTGTGAGACTCGGACGTCTCCCTCATCGCGGGCCCTGGCTTGAACCCCCGGCACTGAATGGGTTTACATAGCATTATACTGATTTATGATGCTATGTAACCCTTACAGTTCTGGAATGTGTTGGATAACACTAACATAATGCTGACAAGGTTATCCAACACATTCCAGAACTGTAAGGGTTACATAGCATCATAAATCAGTATAATGCTATGTAACCCCTCAGTGCCGCGAGTCCAGTACACGGCACGCGATGCGGGAGACGTCCGAGTCTCACGCTCGTCTGCAAGGGCCCTTAATTTTACAATGTGCAAGAACCCTGAGGGCCTGTTCACAGTGGATTTTGATGATTTCTGCAGCTGTGGTTCATCTTGAATGCTACATCCCCACTCGCATCTCAGCACCATTGAATGGAGGTAAACCACAAGTGGACACCCCCCGCTTCAAGCGGCGTCCACCGTGCTAGTAAGAGACGTGTTCCTTCTTGGCGTGGTTGCATATTTAGACCACTGGCGGGCGAACTGCAGCGTAGCCTCCTATTGAAAACAGGGTTGCCGTTGTGGCGGTGTCTATGCCAATATTCTGCCAGAAAATTCTGCAGTGTGAATGGGCCATAAGGCTGGATGCAACTGCCAAATAAAGATAGTTATTGAAAGTTGCAAGCGCAATTACAATTAACTTCATGCAGATTCTGTCCCATGTTTTTTTTCAAATGAATAAAGATAATGCATCCAACAAAAAGTGACAATTTTGCTATTCCTTTTTGAGATTCTTTAGCTGTTTTGTGAGAAAATCTCCAAAAGACTCTTCAATATTGCTTTCCTCATGCAATTCCATATCCTAATGCAACTCAGTACTCAAGATCTCACTATATTGTACTTGTTGCAGATGTTTTATAACAATTGAGAAAGTCTTCTGTTCTCCAAAACCTTAACTGTGACACAATGGCCATTCTGCATACTGACCTATGGAATATGCTGTCATTATATGTATACAGGAAGAAGCTAAATGACATATACACTATAGAGACAAGTATTGGAAAGATACTGTATGTACTTTTCTATGTACTTTTTTCACTGTAGGCAGAATGTAGAGTTTCCAACATTTACAGCAAATGTTATCTGTACCTATAAACAGCATATCACATATTAGCAGTAAATTATACATCTTTCTATTACTAAAATGGTAAGAAAGTTACTTAGGTTTTGTTATAAATTCCTCTATCATAGCACATCAGTAACGTAGCAGTGTACATGAAAACTGTGCACCTTGGCAGAACTCAACAGTATGAAGTAATGTTAGAGAATCATTGCTATTACTTATTATTTTACAATGTATTGTATTTTAATGACAGCAATACTGATATGTTTTAGCATATTCATACAGACACTAATGAGCACTGCATATTATATACAGTGCCTTGCGAAAGTATTCGGCCCCTTGGAACTTTTCAACCTTTTGCCACATTTCAGGCTTCAAACAAAAAGATTTTACATGTTTGGTGAAGAATCAACAAGAAGTGGGTCACAATTGTGAAGTGGAACGAAATTTATTGGATCATTTAAACTTTTTTTGTAATAATAAAACTGAAAAGTGGGGCGTGCAAAATTATTCGGCCCCCTTGCATTAATACTTTGTTGCGCCACCTTTTGCTGCGATTACAGCTGCAAGTCGCTTGGGGTATGTCTCTATCAGTTTTTCACATCTAGAGACTGAAATTCTTGCCCATTTTTCCATGCAAAACAGCTCAAGCTCTTTGAGGTTGGATGGAGAGCGATTCTGAACAGCAGTTTTCAGCTCTTTCCACATATTCTCAATTGGATTCAGGTCTGGACTTTGACTTGGCCATTCTAAGGCCTGGATACGTTTATTTTTGAACCATTCCATTGTAGATTTTGCTTTATGTTTGGGATCATTGTCTTGTTGGAAGAATAAATCTCCGTCCTAGTCTCAGGTCTTTTGCAGACTCCAACAGTTTTCATCCAGAATGGTCCTGTATTTGGCTCCATCCATCTTCCCATCAATTTTAACCATCTTCCCTGTCCCTGCTGATGAAAAGCAGGCCCAAACCATGATGCTGCCACCACCATGTTTGACAGTGGGGATGGTGTGTTCAGGGTGATGAGCTGTGTTGCTTTTACGCCAAACATATTGTTTTGCATTGTTTCCAAAAAGTTGGATTTTGGTTTCATCTGACCAGAGCACCTTCTTCCACATGTTTGGTGTGTCTCCCAGGTGGCTTGTGGCAAACTGTAAACAAGACTTTTTATGGATATCTTTGAGAAATGGCTTTCTCCTTGCCACTCTTCCATAAAGGCCAGATTTGTGAAGTGTTCGACTGATTGTTGTCCTATGGACAGACTCTCCCACCTCAGCTGTAGATCTCTGCAGTTCATCCAGAGTGATCATGGGCCTCTTGGCTGCATCTCTGATCAGTCTTCTCCTTGTTTGAGATGAAAGTTTAGAGGGACGGCCGGGTCTTGGTAGATTAGCAGTGGTCTGATACTCCTTCGATTTCAATATGATCGCTTGCACAGTGCTCCTTGGGATATCTAAAGCTTGGGAAATCTTTTGGTATCCAAATACGGCTTTAAACTTCTCCACAACAGTATCACGGACCTGTCTGGTGTGTTCCTTAGTCTTCATGATGCTCTCTGTGCTTTAACCCCTTCCCGACCAGCACCGTACATGTACGGCGCTGCTGGAAGTAAGTTCCCGACCAGGAGCTGCGCCCGCCTGATCAGCTACGGGGGGCCGGCTGTTCCCAGTAGCGGGACCCCTGCTGCGTACGCCCACATCGGTGAAAACACAGATGCGGGCGTATTAACCATTCATGTGCCGCGGTCAGCGCTGACCGCGGCACATGTGATGTGGGCGGTTGGAGGGGGTGTCCATCGGGTCCCCGTCACTTCCTTAGGCATCCGGCTGCTATCTACGGTAGCCTGTGAGATCCAGCCCCCTGGATCTCACAGGCAGTAAGGCTGGAAGTGTATTACTGTGTGTAATACACTTCCAGCCAATGCATTACAATACAGAAGTATTGTAATGCATTGTAAAGGGGATCAGACCCCAAAAGTTAAAAAAAGTGTAAAAAAAGAAAGTGAAAAAAAAGTGAAAAAATAAAGTTTTACAAAAAAAAGTTTCAAGTTCCAAAAAAAGCATCCTTTTCACAAAATAATATAAAAAAAATTGTAAAAAATAGTGAAAAAAATAAAAATAGACATATTAGGTATCGCCGCGTCCGTATCGACCGGCTCTATAAAAATATCACATGATCCACCCCGCCAGGTGAACGCAGTAAAAAAAAAAAAAAAAAAACGGTGCCAAAACAGCCTTTTTTTGGTCACCTTCCCTCACCTTCCCTTACAAAAAGTGTAATAGCAGGCGATCAAAAAGGCGTATTTACCCCAAAATGGTACCAATCAAACCGTCATCTCGTCCCGCAGAAATGTAGACCCTACCTGAGACAATCGCCCAAAAAATAAAAAAAATATGGCTTTCAGAAAATAGCAACACAAAAAAAGATTTTATTCTGTTCAAAAATGCATCTAATGTGTAAAACTTTCCAAAAATAAAAATGTTTGACATATTGGGTATTGCCACGTCCGTAACAACCAGCTCTATAAAAATATTACATGAGATGGCCCCCCAGGTGAATGCTGTAAAAAAAATTTTTTTAAAAAATATGCCATAACAGCCATTTTTTTTCACCTTGCCTCACAAAAAGTGTAATAACAGGCGATCAAAAAGTCTTATGTACCCCAAAATGGTACCAATCAAACCGTCATCTTGTCCCGCAGAAATGTAGACCCTACCTGAGACAATCGCCCAAAAAATAAAAAAAAATATGGCTCTCAGAAAATAGCAACACAAAAAAAAGATTTTATTCTGTTCAAAAATGCATCTATTGTGTAAAACGTTCCAAAAATAAAAATGTTTGACATATTGGGTATCGCCGCATCCGTAACAACCTTCTCTATAAAAATATTACATGAGATGCCCCCCCCAGGTGAATGCTGTAAAAAAAAAATTAAAAAAACGATGCCATAACAGACATTTTTTTTCACCTTGCCTCACAAAAAGTGTAATATCAGGCGATCAAAAAGTCTTATGTACCTCAAAATGGTACCAATGAAAACGTCACCTCGTCCCTCAAAAAATGAGCCCCCACATAAGACAATAACTAAAAAAATAAAAATCAATGGCTCCCGCAAACCAATCCATCAAAATCTGTGCTGCAAAATCCATATGGCACTGCTTCTGTTCTGAGTCCTGCCATGTGCCCCCAGAGCAGTTTACCACCACATATGGGGTGTTGCCGTATTCAGGAGAAAATGGGGAACAAATTATGGGGTGCTTTTCTCCTGTTACCCCTTGTGAAAATGAAAAATTTGGGGGCTAAAGCAACATTTTATTGGAAGAAATGAAACTTTTCATTTTCACAGCCAAGTGTTTCCAAATTCCATAAAACGCTTAGGGGGTCAAAGTGGCCAGTACCCCCCTTAATATATTCTTTGAAGGGTGTAGTTTCCAAAATGGGGTCACTTTTTGAGGGTTTCCACTGTAGGGGTACGTCAGGGTCTCTCAATTACAAAATGGTGCCTAAAAACCATTCTAGCAAAATCTGCCTCCAAAATCCGTATGGCGCTCCTTTCCTTCTGACCACTGCCACAAACCCATAGAGACGTTTACCACCACATATGGGGTATTTCTGTAAACTGCAGAATCAGAGTAATGTATATTGAGGTTTAGTTTGCTGTTAACCCTTGCTGTTTTGCAAGAAAAAATTATTAACATGAATAATCTACCAAAAAAGTGAAATTTTGAAATTTCACCTCCATTTTCCATTAATTCTTGTGGAACACCTCAAGGGTTAACAAAGTTTGTAACAGCAGTTTTTTATAATTTGAGGGGTGTAGTTTCTAAAATGGGGTCATTTATGGGTGGTTTCCATTACGTAAGCCACTCAAAATCACTTTATATCTGAATTGGTGCTTAAAAAAATTGTTTTGGAAATTTTGTTGAAAATCTGAAAAATGGCTTCTAAACTTCTAAGCCTTCTAACTTCCCAAAAAAGTAAAATGACATTTATAAAATGATGCCAACATAAAGAAGACATATGGGGAATGTAAAATAATAACTATTTTTGGAGGTATTACTACATATTTTGAAAGTAGAGAAATTGAAATTTGGTATTATATATATTATTAATATTATTACAAATTTACTACTGTCGTGAAGCACAATATGTGACGAGAAAACAATCTCAGAATGGCCTGGATAAGTAAAAGCGTTCCAAAGTTATTACCACATAAAGTGACACATGTCAGATTTGCAAAAAATGGCCTGGGCAGGAAGGTGAAAACAGGCCCGGGGTTGAAGGGGTTAAACAGAACCCTGAGACTATCACAGAGCAGGTGCATTTATACGGAGACTTGATTACACACAGGTGGATTCTATTTATCTTCATCAGTCATTTAGGACAACATTGGATCATTCAGAGATCCTCAATGAACTTCTGGAGTGAGTTTTCTGAACTGAAAGTAAGGCCTCATGCACAAGAACGTGTGCTGGCCGTGCCCGTGCTGCGGGCCGCAAACTGCGGTCCGCAATGCACGGACACTGAATGGGATCCGCGATCCACATCAGAGGGTCCGCACCGCAAAAAAGTAGTGCTTGCGCTACTTTTTCGTGGTGCAGAGGCATGGCCAGAAACACCATGGAAGCACACCGTAGTGTTTCCGTGGTGTTCCGATCCGTGCCTCCATTCCGCATCTCCCGGATCGTGGACCCATTGAAGTGAATGGGTTAGTGATCCATGATGCGGGCTGCACATGGCCGGTGCCCGTTTATTGCGGACCCGCCGTATGCGGCCCGCAGCACGGCCACAGCCGGCACATGTTTGTGTGCATGAGGCATAAATGGGCCGAATAATTTTGCACGCCCAACTTTTCAGTTTTATTATTCCAAAAAAAGTTTAAATGATCCAATAAATTTCGTTCCACTTCACAATTGTGACCCACTTGATATTGATTCTTCACCAAAAATGTAAAATGTTATATCTTTTTGTTTGAAGCCTGAAATGTGGCAAAAGGTTGAAAAGTTCCAGGGGGCCGAATACTTTTGCAAGGCACTGTATCACTTAAGTGATATATTACTACTGGGTTGGCTGCTGAAGTGGTGGTTTGTCACTATGGGCAATATGTTTTCATGCAGGGGTGTATGTAATAATGCGACAGGGGGCTAGGACAGTGGAGAACCTGCAAAGAATTTTACAGGTGCGTACACTGAGAAGTTTATTATTTTCACACTTGGGCAATTTTATTTTCTATTTATTCCCTGAAAATCTTTTATTAGGTCTCATGCTCACAACTGTATCCGTTTTGAGGTCCGCATAAGGCCTAACGCTTCTTTCACACTAGCACAATTGATTTCCGTTGTTCTGCTCCATTACGGTACCTGCACATGAAGGGGATTATGTGCAGAGTCTCGTGCAGAAAAACTGCAGGTAAATACAGTACCAGCAAAGTGTATAAAATTAGACAAATCTCATGTACATTTTGCTTCTTTCTTCTATGTGGAAATTGAACTGATGCACGGATTTAGAGATCCACAGTATGTCAATTGTATGTGCGATT
The DNA here is from genome assembly GCA_900303285.1 of Rhinella marina. NCBI lineage: Eukaryota > Metazoa > Chordata > Amphibia > Anura > Bufonidae > Rhinella > Rhinella marina. The sequence continues at coordinate 2,822 of ONZH01026551.1, read as the reverse complement.
TGGGGGCAGTAATTAGTGTTGTTGCATTGTGTTTTTTTTTTCTTTGCGTTTCTAGCCATGGTGGCGTGCTCCTGCGCATTGGGATTTGCTGACTGACCCCCTTTTTCTTGCAGTTTTTCTTTCAGGGGTACTTTGTAGTAAAGTTGCTTCTTTGTTAGTTGTTGCTTCAGACACTGGGGTTCTCTGAGCTTGTGCCTGGTCTGCAGGAACTCTCTCACACATGTCCTACCTGTAGATTTCTTCAGACTAGACTCCTCTGCACTAACCAGGAGCCAGACCTGGTCCATCACTTCAGTAACCTAAATAGTCTGCCAGTTTGATAAATGTATGGTTGCCTGTACATTGTTATTAAGTACACATAGAACACAAAGAAATCACAACATTTAACCGATTAACACCGCATTACCCCTTTGCATTAATCCTACTGGGTTACTGCACCAGTAGTCAGCTCTGGGGGGCTTAAAACCATAAAAGAATGGATACTTACTTTTACCAATTCCCTGCCACTGCCATTCTAATGCTGCTCAGTTCTCTGCCCCTCTTTACTTCCTGTCCTGGCTCGACATTCCGACAATGCCAGGAAAGACCTGCTCAGCCACTCACTTGAAGTGTCAAAATGAGTGTGTCAGAAAATTGGTCATGGTTAGAGATGAGCGAGCACTAAAATGCTCGGGTGCTCGTTATTCGAGTCGAACTTTTCCCGATGCTCGGGTGCTCGTTTCGAGTAACGAACCCCATTGAAGTCAATGGGAGACTCGAGCATTTTTTGCAGGGGACCAAGGCTCTGCCTAGGGAAGGCTGGGTGAAAACCTGGAAACCTCAGAAAATGATGGAAACCCCACGGAAATGGACAGGAAACAGCAGGGGAAGCATGCATGGATGCCTCTGAGGCTGCCTAATCCCACCATTACCCCAAATTCTCAGGCAACAGCCTGGTGGTTACCCTCATGGCAATTGTGCTCACCCAGACCAAGAAAGGCGAGGCACATGCCCATCACATGTTAGGGAAGCACCCAACTAGGTGCAACGAAGGTCCATCACCGCCAATTTTCAGGGACACCGTAATGGTGACCCACTTAAAAATGCTGCCTGACAACCTGGCGGTGAACCCCTGATTGTCTGTCTTTGAATAAGATTGCAGTGTAAAGCATGGTGGTGAGCCTCAGTAATAAGATTGCAGTGTAAAGCCTGGTGGTGAGCCTCAGTATGACTTTTTAGATGGAGATTGCATGTGGTCACGTACTCCCTGGAACCCCATAGTCACCCCTTCTCTGATGTGCTACCCCAGAACATTCTCTGCCCCAATTCGCAAGACCTTTTGCAGTCTCCGTGTGCTGACAGTGGGGATTTACCAGTGTTGTCTGAGGAGGTGGTGGACAATGGCGAGACACAGGTGTCGGGGGTGAGGTAGTTGTATGGGAAGCAAGTTACAGTGGGGACTCCTTGGGGGGGACTTTCTCATGATGGGACAGATTCAATTGTGTTTAGAAAGGCTGATGGGCTTCCGTCAGCACTGTGTGTATAGAACCCCATGGCCTTTCATAAAAATAGTCTGGCGATGACCCCAAGGCAATTTTCAGGGACACGGTAATGGTGACCCACTTAAAAATGCTGCCTGACAACCTGGCGGTGAACCCCTGATTGTCTGTCTTTCAATAAGATTGCAGTGTAAAGCATGGTGGTGAGCCTCAGTAATAGGATTACAGTGTAAAGCATGGTGGTGAGCCTCAGTATGACTTTTTGGATGGAGATTGCATGTGGTCACGTACTCCCTGGAACCCCATAGTCACCCCTTCTCTGATGTGCTACCCCAGAACATTCTCTGCCCCAATTCGCAAGACCTTTTGCAGTCTCAGTGTGCTGACAGTGGGGATTTACCAGTGTTGTCTGAGGAGGTGGTGGACAATGGCGAGACACAGGTGTCGGGGGGTGAGTTAGTTGTATGGGAAGCAAGTTACAGTGGGGACTCCTTGTGGGGACTTTCTCATGATGGGACAGATTCAATTGTGTTTAGAAAGGCTGATGGGCTTCCGTCAGCACTGTGTGTATAGAACCCCATGGCCTTTCATAAAAATAGTCTGGCGATGACCCCAAGGCAATTTTCAGGGACACGGTAATGGTGACCCACTTAAAAATGCTGCCTGACAACCTGGCGGTGAACCCCTGATTGTCTGTCTTTCAATAAGATTGCAGTGTAAAGCATGGTGGTGAGCCTCAGTAATAGGATTACAGTGTAAAGCATGGTGGTGAGCCTCAGTATGACTTTTTGGATGGAGATTGCATGTGCTCACGTACTCCCTGGAACCCCATAGTCACCCCTTCTCTGATGTGCTACCCCAGAACATTCTCTGCCCCAATTCGCAAGACCTTTTGCAGTCTCCGTGTGCTGACAGTGGGGATTTACCAGTGTTGTCTGAGGAGGTGGTGGACAATGGCGAGACACAGGTGTCGAGGGGTGAGGTAGTTGTATGGGAAGCAAGTTACAGTGCGGACTCCTTGGGGGGTCTTTCTCATGATGGGACAGATTCAACTTGGGTGGATCAGGCACAGGAACAGATCAATTTTTTTTTTTTTTTGTGTTTATTTAACTTTTATTTAGCACAAATAACCACAGAGATATTTATTCGTTCTCTTCGCTGCGCAGTCTGGCGTTGGGGTTCGTCACTTTGATGGCGAGCTGTGCCGCTCTCTCCACAATGGTCTTTCGGTTCTTTGAGGAGACGTTGAGGAGATCAGTGAAATTCAGTGAATGACGACGCAGGACCCCAACTTAAAAATTTAGCATCAACTGGTACAGTCGTAAATTATGAGCTTGAAATGTG
>ONZH01026550.1:0-102239 GCA_900303285.1 Rhinella marina | reverse complement strand
ATCTGCCTCTGCCTCGGCTACTTTGGGGCCTTCTCCTTCAGCCTCCCCTTCCCCCGCCTCTTCGCCTGCACCTTCACACTCCTCGTCCCAACAACTGTCCATCTCGCAGGCGTTCGACCGCAGGCGGAAGTACGCCTCGAGTCACCCCCAAGCCCAAGCCTTAAACTGCCACATCTCCAAACTGCTGGCCCTGGAGATGTTGCCGTTTAGGCTTGTGGAGACGCAGGCCTTCCGCGACCTGATGGCGGCTGCCGCACCTCGCTATTCCGTCCCCAGCCGCCACTACTTTTCCCGGAGTGCCGTCCCCGCCCTGCACCAGCACGTGTCGCGTAACATCAGGCGGGCCCTGAGGTACGCAGTCAGCGCAAAGGTCCACTTGACCACCGACTCGTGGACAAGCGCTTGCGGCCAGGGACGCTACATCTCTTTGACGGCACACTGGGTGAATGTAGTGGAAGCGGGGACGGGGTCGCAAACAGAGACGGCCTACCTACCACCCCCGCCCAAGATTGCCAGCATGGGTTCTGATAAACCCCCCTCCTCCTCCTCCTCCTCCTCCTGTGCCTTAACATCGCCCTCAGCCGCTAGCTGGAAGCGTTGCAGCACTGGCGCGGGGAGACGTCAGCAGGCGGTGCTTAAAGCTCATCAGCTTGGGCGACAGGAAGCACAGCGCCCCAGAGGTGAGGGACGCCATATTGCAGCAGACGGAGATGTGGCTGTCGCCGCTGCAGCTAGGACCAGGCATGGTCGTGTGCGATAACGGCCGTAACCTGGTGGCGGCTCTGGAGCTTGCCGAACTCAATCACGTACCATGCCTGGCCCACGTTTTTAATCTGGTAGTCCAAAAATTTCTAAAGACTTACCCCAACCTGGCAGAGCTACTGGTGAAAGTGCGGCGCTTGTGCGCTCACTTTCGGAAGTCAACTGTAGCTGCTGCTAGCTTAAAAAAACTCCAGCAACGCCTCCATTTGCCTGAACATCGGCTGTTGTGCGACCTGCCGACTCGCTGGAATTCCACCTATTCCATGTTGGCCAGGGTGTGTGAGCAGCAGAGAGCATTGATGGAGTACCAGATTATGAATCCACGCGTGCCTCCAACTCAGCTCCCTCAGTTTGCCAACCACGAGTGGCCATGGATGGCAGACATATGCGATGTACTGCGTATCTTTGAGGAGTCCACCAAGAAGGTCAGCAGCGAGGACGCTATAGTGAGCGTAACCATCCCGCTCCTATGCGTCCTTAAAGAATCGCTCATCGCAATAAGGGAGAACGCATTGCACGCAGAGGAGACGGGGGTAGGAGGAGACGCAACGGAGCTACACAGTCAGACCACACTTTTGTCTGCTTCACGGTGGCAGTTGCAGGAGGAGGAGGATGAGGAGGAGGACGACGTGGAGGTGGCTGTGGAAGAGGAGGAGGATGCTGGCGGCGAGGGTAGCAGTCAGGCTGTGTGCGTCCCATTGGTTCAGCGCGGATGGGGCGGAGAGGAGGCGGAAGAGGAAGAGGAGGAAATGGCAAGTGATCCTTCTGGTGGGGGCAGTGAGGTCATGCCTATTCAGAGTCTGGCACACATGGCTGACTTCATGCTGGGCTGCTTTTCCCGGGACACACGTGTTGTCCGGATAGTGGAGAACAAACTGTACTGGGTCTTCGCACTCCTGGACCCCCGGTATAAAGATAACGTCTCCTCTTTTATTCCGGTAGAGGAGAGGACGAATCGATTGCTGGAATACCAGAGGGAACTCGTGCAGAACATGATGGAGATTTTCCCACCCACCATCGCTGGCGGCAGAGAGGAGAGGGTCTCCCAGAGTCCCACAACATCATCAGGCCCACAGCCACCAGGGGAACACTCTCCAAGGTGTGGGACACGTTCATGGCACCCCCTCGTGCAACTTCCATCACTGCGGGGCCCGCTATCAGCAGGAGGGACAAGTATCGGCGGATGTTGCGGGAGTACCTGGCAGACCGTAACCCTGTCCTCCCCGATCCCTCGGCGTCCTACACTTACTGGGTCTCCAAGTTGGACACGTGGCTGGAACTGTCCCTGTACGCCTTGGAGGTGCTTGCCTGCCCTGCCGCCAGCGTGCTATCAGAAAGGGTGTTCAGCGCAGCCGGGGGCATTATAACCGATAAGCGCAGCCGCCTGTCAACCGACAGTGCCGACAGGCTGACGCTAATCAAAATGAACAGCAAGTGGATTGACCCGGACTTTGCTTCTCCAACCGTGGAAAGCAGCCAAAAGTGAAGTGCCATCTGTATGAAGTGCCATTTCCTCCTCCACCTCCTCCTCCTCCTCCTTAACCGCCGTAGAATTGCTCCGTAAATAAGAAAAATTTATATATTTATGGCTCACCTCTTGGGCCTCCACAAAATGTTTAAGAGGTCTCACCTCTTGGGCCTCCACATAATTTTTAACAGGTCTCACCTCTTGGGCCTCCACATAATTTTTAAGAGGTCTCACCTCTTGGGCCTCCACAAAATGTTTAAGAGGTCTCACCTCTTGGGCCTCCACATAATTTTTAACAGGTCTCACCTCTTGGGCCTCCACAAAATCTTTAAGAGGTCTCACCTCTTGGGCCTCCACATAATTTTTAAGAGGTCTCACCTCTTGGGCCTCACAAAATTTTAAGAGGTCTCACCTCTTGGGCTCCACAATAATTTTAAGAGGTCTCACCTCTTGGGCCTCCACATAATTTTTAACAGGTCTCACCTCTTGGGCCTCCACATAATTTTTAAGAGGTCTCACCTCTTGGGCCTCCACAAAATCTTTAAGAGGTCTCACCTCTTGGGCCTCCACATAATTTTTAAGAGGTCTCACCTCTTGGGCCTCCACATAATTTTTAAGAGGTCTCACCTCTTGGGCCTCCACATAATTTTTAAGAGGTCTCACCTCTTGGGCCTCCACAAAATTTTAAGAGGTCTCACCTCTTGGGCCTCCACATAATTTTAAGAGGTCTCACCTCTTGGGCTCCACAAAATTTTTAAGAGGTCTCACCTCTTGGGCCTCCACATAATTTTTAAAGAGGTCTCACCTCTTGGGCCTCCACAAAATTTTTAAGAGGTCTCACCTCTTGGGCCTCCACAAATTTTAAGAGGTCTCACCTCTTGGGCCTCCAATAATTTTTAAAGGTCTCACCTCTTGGGCCTCCACATAAATTTTAAGAGGTCTCACCTCTTGGGCCTCCACAAAATTTTTAAGAGGTCTCACCTCTTGGGCCTCCACATAATTTTTAAAACAGGTCTCACCTCTTGGGCCTCCACATAAATTTTAAGAGGTCTCACCTCTTGGGCCTCCACAAAATTTTAAGAGGTCTCACCTCTTGGGCCTCCACATAATTTTTAAGAGGTCTCACCTCTTGGGCCTCCACAAAATTTTAAGAGGTCTCACCTCTTGGGCCTCCACATAATTTTAAGAGGTCTCACCTCTTGGGCCTCCACAAAATCTTTAAGAGGTCTCACCTCTTGGGCCTCCACATAATTTTTAAGAGGTCTCACCTCTTGGGCCTCCACAAATCTTTAAGAGGTCTCACCTCTTGGCCTCCACAAAATTTTAAACAGGTCTCACCTCTTGGGCCTCCACAAAATCTTTAAGAGGTCTCACCTCTTGGGCCTCCACATAATTTTAAGAGGTCTCACCTCTTGGGCCTCCACAAAATCTTTAAGAGGTCTCACCTCTTGGGCCTCCACATAATTTTTAAGAGGTCTCACCTCTTGGGCCTCCACAAAATCTTTAAGAGGTCTCACCTCTTGGGCCTCCACATAATTTTTAAGAGGTCTCACCTCTTGGGCCTCCACAAAATCTTTTTAAGAGGTCTCACCTCTTTGGGCCTCCACATAATTTTTAAGAGGTCTCACCTCTTGGGCCTCCACAAAATGTTTAAGAGGTCTCACTCTTGGGCCTCCACAAATTTTAAGAGGTCTCACCTCTTGGGCCTCCACATAATTTTAAGAGGTCTCACCTCTTGGGCCTCCACAAAATCTTTAAGAGGTCTCACCTCTTGGGCCTCCACATAATTTTTAAGAGGTCTCACCTCTTGGGCCTCCACAAAATGTTTAAGAGGTCTCACCTCTTGGGCCTCCACATAATTTTTAAGAGGTCTCACCTCTTGGCCTCCACATAATTTTTAAGAGGTCTCACCTCTTGGGCCTCACAATAATTTAAGAGGTCTCACTCTTGGGCCTCCACAATTTTTAAGGTCTCACCTCTTTAGCCTCCACACAATTTTTAAGACGTCTCACCTCTTGGGCCTCCACAAAAATTTTCCATGAGCCTCTGGCCAGCCCACGGCCTCTTCCTGCCTTTTGCGGTCCTACGCATCCCTCAACATCCCCACTGCTTTACCTGCTAGACATGACACTGGGCCAGGTCGGGTCACTGACATCTCAAGCGCCAACAATTTGGGCATTTTAAGGCTTCTGCATGTGTTTGAGTTGTTTTTACATTTTAAAGAAGACATGTCTGACCACATCTCACACACACACACACACAATGACAATTAGGGGTGGGGTCTATTTGCTTTCCCCCTTGCCTATGCCATCTGTGGTTGTCATAGGCAACGTGATTTTAAGGGGTGCAGAATTTTATCTTCTTTTTTGTCTAGTTTGGCTTGGGGTCCATGGCAATGTAGAGGAAAGAAGGTTTCCTTGTATGGTCTCACTTTACAGAGAGGTTAGATTGTGTTTGGAGTGTATTGTTGAGAGGCTGTGATAGTGGCGTAATAGTGCGACTTGGCGCGTTATATGCACCCAGACATGCTTCCCCTGCTGTCCCAGTTGCATTCCAGCAGTGTTGGCATCCTTTTCTGAGGTTTCAGGGTGGACTTGGTGACCTCCAAGTGGTCGAATTGAGATTTCCAAGTGGCGAGCATTTTTTTCCCATAGACTTTAATGGGATTCGATATTCGGTCGAATAGTCGAATTTCGCGGTCTATTTGAATCGAATTTCGAACTTTCGAATATTTCACTACTCGCTCATCTCTACTCATCACTAATGGACACCTAATTTCAGCTCAGTTGCACACATTTTCATGCTCGTACTAATTAGACCAGTCTGAGTGAATATGAACCTGTCGTACTGATAAGGAACCACTAGAGGTCAGACTAATAGCAATACACTAAGTCTCATCCTTGAAGTGTTTGATAAAGAGTTGATAAAGGAAAGACATGTGAAGCAAATACAACTGTCTAATTGAAAGCCTAGAAACAAGCGAGCCTGATAACATTGTCCCATTACTTCTAATGTCCTGTGGAAGGAAGATTGTTAGGTGAATACTCACCAGTCTCATGTGCCGGCGATGCTGCTGTCCCCGTTAGGCTGACACTGGCTGAGTACTCTTCCGCTCAGGTCCCAGTCGGATATGTGCGCTTTGTTTCCCCTTCAGCTGCTTAGTAATAAATGTCCGTAGCTGAACAGGAAAAGAGGCGCTCACATCCAGGACTTGGGCGGAAGAGTCCTCAGCCAGTGTCAGCCCAGCGAGGACAGCAGCATCACCGGAACATGAGACTGGTGAGTATTAACCTAACAATCTTCCTTCCACAGGACATTAGAAATATATATTTTTTTATAATTTGCCCAGAGGAGCTATTACACCGTCTGCTCGTGTGGTCCTTGTATGCCATGTGGCTGGTTGCGAGATACTGGTGGATAGTATACTGGTGAAAAAACATGTTGCTGTGTCCTGATTCTGGTTTTCCACATGTAATTTAACCACCTAACTGTTTTGCCAGAGTCCAGCTCGGGCAGTGTGAAAAGTAGCTAACTGGAAGGGGGAGGGCAGCTTTAGATGGTGATATCTCCTTAATGGTAGCAGCTAGAAACATGCAACTGGTCTTGTCTGAAAGCTGACAGTCCAGGTTGTCAAACCAAGCTAAAGTCCAAGCAACAGAGGAGAAATCACTGTTAGCAATCAAGTCGGGAATAATAAGGAGTAAAATCTCTTTTTACTTTCATTTTCAGCTGCATTCACAGTGATATCTTCTATCTTTTGGTATTGTCTGAAGGCTTGTAATGTCTGCTTTCAAACAAGTTCAGTTGCATGTTTCTAGCCATTCAGGAGGTAGCAGTATCTAAAGCAGCCCTCCCCCCTCCAGTTAGCTACTTTTCCCACTGCTCCAGCTCCACTCTGGCAAAACAGTTAGGGGGTTAATGTAGTTGGTGGCCAAGGGTCTCCTAGTGGCTAAAGCCAGTTGTGGTGATATCACTAGGAGAAGGGCTCGGGGGGGGGATAAAGGGAGTGACATTCAGCATGATGTCTGGCTGACTAGTTCAGCCGAACACCGCGTGTGCTTGAGCGCCATGCTCGAGCCCCCCCCCCTTTGCTAATTAGCCAATAAGCGTGTGGGGAGGTACTGACATTCTGTTGAAAAGACCCAAAAGCCCTTTTATTTGTTATATCTGGCTGCAATTTTTTTTTTTTTAGGGGGGGGCAAAAATTGCATAAGGTTGCCTGACCTAAACACCACCTGCGCAGTGTGTGCATTATAACGTTTGTGTATCCTATATACCTGACATCTAGTGTCATTTTTTCTTCCGCTAATCAAGGCGACATTACCTGCGCAGCTGCGACTGCTGTATAACGTTTGTGCTTCCTAAATACCTGTGACATCCAGTGTATTTTTTCCTGCCACTAATCAAGGCGACATTACCTGCGCTACGTCTGCTGTATAACGTTTGAACATCCTAAATACCTGTGACATTCAGTCTAATTGTTTCTGCTTTCAGTGACGGTGATATTACCTGCGCCACGTCTGCTGTATAATGCTTGAACATCCTAAATACTTGAGAGTCCAAGATGCATCCAGACATCCCCCCCATGCTGTTTCCAAACCATTTCAGTGGTGTTTCCATTATTGTCTGACCTTTTCCTATGAACCAGACACCCTCCCCTCTTCAGAGCAGGGGGTGCCTGGTTTAGTGCTCTTATTCTCCCATTGACTTCCATTGTGCTCTGGTATCTGTAGAGCACTCGAGCATCATCTAGTGTTCTACCCGAGCACCCGAGAAACACATTTAGGAAGAGAAACTCCTTTAACTATGGAGCTTTCCTTCCCATACTCCTCTGGATACATGGCTGGTTAGAAAAGTCCTTCCAGTGCTTGAGGACAGTAGAAAGTCACCCTCCTCCAGTAAACAGATGTCCTGGGAAGATTTATGGTGGGTTTCCAAGAAGACACTGGAAACGAGCACTTTGCATTTGAGGATTATGATGCGTCCTCATCTCCCATGTGTGACCTCTCTCCAGTCCATGTAATAGACCTCAATTAATTGTCTGTAGCATCATAAATAAGCCTTTCCAGCCCAGCGGGAGGATTGTAATAAACCGTAAAACTGTGTGCGGATGAAGGATGGAGTACGGCGGTGGACCCTGCCCTCCACAAAAGCCCGACTAATGGCGATTAAGTATGTAGATAAAAGGTAGCCGCTCCCCGACAACAGGTAGACCGCTCCTTAGCGCAGTTCACACTCTTCTTCCATGACTTCAGGGAGCCATTAAAAGCAGCAGCCAGCCCCTGTGCATGCCATGATGGACGGTGCCCGCGCGCATTCATACAAACGTCAGATGGCATCTCTGGCATTAAGATAATGCAAATGAGCTAAAGGTATAAGGTATAGCATGGAGTCTTGTGGAGATCCATCACTCCACATGGCGGGTCCTCGGTGCCACGAGGGCTGATATCCTGTAGGCTCCATGAATAGGTGACTTAATATCGACTTATTACTGAACAGATTAACATTCAGAAAATAACTGCGGGTTTACACTTCATTAAATACCGTTCTCTGCGGTTTCTTTTATTCCTTTGCAGCACTTAATAGTTATGTGCTGACGCCAAAGGGTTCGCACTAAGGAGATGACAGACGATTCTATGCAAATACACGAGTTTGTAGTAATTTTACATTTCAGATTTTCATAATTTCCAAGATTTTTGCTTTCAGTAAGTAAATGATACTTCTATGCGTATTGTCAGGGGTAGAAACCTATATAGACTTAAAGGGGTTGTTCCATCATTAAAGGGGTTGTCCAAGTTATTTTTTGTGTCTTTTTGTTTCTAACTGGGAAAATGTAATGTTTTTTTCAATGCACTTACTTTAACTCCAGTGTCTCCTTTCTCAGATTTCACTGATTATCACATGATCTGTGATGTCAGCTTCTCTCCCTGCTCTGCTGAGGTTTTGTGCACAAGCCTGAGAGATCAGATAAGCATCTATACATGAGACATCACTGTGCTGAACATGCCCCTTGCACTGCCGGCTGCTGCTCGCTGCTGTCTCCCTGGATTCTTTCAGATTAGATTTTAACCCCTTCAGCCAGCACAGACTCAGAGTTGAAGGCTTTACTACAGTAGCTGCAAGCATTGAGGCGACAAATGCTGGGCACAGGAGCTGACAGAGAAGTTCTGCAGATCATTGCACAAGAAAGGTAGGAGGAAGGTCCTGTGTGTATCAGCAGTGTCATTGTACTGCTGGGACTTGTAGTCCTACACATACAGCATGCTGCTGAGTATCCTAGCAGTCACACATGTCACTCAGGCAGCACTTGTATTCACTCCCTTTGCAGAGCAGGGGGAGGGGCAGAGATCGTTGTTATTGCATGTAAACAAAGAGCCAGAAGAGAACCAGGGAAATGAGGAAATATCTATATTTTTTGCCAAAAACTTGCTTAACTTATATAGTTATATATCGCTGCCTGTCAGATTTACAGTGCTATATGTATATATATTTTTTTTTTCATAACTTGGAGAACCCCTCTAACACTTGGAAGGATTTGTTGCAATTGAGAACAGCCGGGATGTGAACCTGATACATTTTACTGATACTGATACATTGTAGCATTGGTACAGAACATAGATATGTGCTGCTGATATTTTAGTTCCCCCATCAGTGAGGAGTATTGTTCAGTGTAGATATTAACTCTAAAAGTTTCCAGTCACTGACAGCCAGCAGAGATTGAAATAAAGACATAACATTAGATTAGAGAACTTCTGAGATGAAGCAGTAGGAAGAATTGTATGAGAAAACCAACATTCTGTGTGGACTCCAGCCTCCAGGCAGCTAGAAATTACATTTCTGTCCATAGTGAAGTCTTAACCCCCACAACCCTCTGAGCCGCACGTCGCAGACATATCCAATGCTTTCCTGCAAGACTCGGCTCATTGCATAGCAACTAAGAAGAACTCCTCTCGCCGCATAAAGTAGTGTCTATCTGAGGATTTATGTCACAGCCTGGTGACAGTGCACCAGAACTGACTGCAGAGTGCGACTCCCTGTTAGTCCCACTTTTTGGAGGAATCAATGTAATATTTTACAGGTCCTTGCACACACGACGGTTCTACAGTGTTTTTCCTGCAGTGAATAGAACCCAGTCTTCTGGTTTCTGGGCAGTGGATATGATTAGCAATCCAAAAGAGTAAGAATAAAAAAGGCGATTGGTAAGTTTTCCTCGCTGAGAGCGGAGATCCTGGCTGGCTCGCCAAATGTTTGCCGAAATACCACATCTAATGAAGGAATGTATCTCTTTCTAAAGTTTACAGCATCAACGTGATACAGATAAGTATGTGGAAGATTGTGAGCGCCTAATAGGGATAAAAATAATGGAATGATGCTTAGCCTTTGACCCTTTCACTACCAGTACCGTACATGGAGCCCGCTCGAATGTGCAGTGGGCGTCATGGCCGGCAGGAGAGACCTACGACTAATTACCGCGACCAGTAATAATGCCAGTCATGGTAATTAAAGCCTTTAGATGCCATGATCAAGTGAGAGCACAGTATCCAAATGGTCAAAAACCCAGAAGCTCACACTTCTGGGCTTGTTACAGGCCAACATAAGAAATGAGCAATAGTCAGTAATAAATACATTTTAAAAATCCATGATTGTTCAAAATTAAAAATGAAAAAAAGATGGCTTTTATACGCTCAAATCCGAGCTTCAAAATCATAATAACATAGTAACATAGTTTATAAGTCCGAAAAAAGCCCTCTGTCCATCCAGTTCTCCTGTTATCCTGCAAGTTGATCCAGAGGAAGGCAAAAGAACCCTGTGAGGTAGAAGCCAATATTCCCCACTTTAGGGAAAAAAAATCCTTCCCGACTCCAATCAGGCATTAGAATAACTCCCTGGATCAACGACCCCTCTCTAGTAACTATAACCTGTAATATTACCCTCCAGAAATACATCCAGGACCCTCCTGAACTCTTATAGTGAACTCCCCATCACCACCTCCTCAGGGAGAGAGTTCCATAGTCTCACTGCTCTTACAGTAAAGAGTCCATAGTCTCACTGCTCTTACCGCAAAGAGTCCATAGTCTCACTGCTCTTACAGTAAAGAGTCCATAGTCTCACTGCTCTTATAGTAAAGAGTCCATAGTCTCACTGCTCTTACAGTAAAGAGTCCATAGTCTCACTGCTCTTACAGTAAAGAGTACATAGTCTCACTGCTCTTACAGTAAAGAGTCCATAGTCTCACTGCTCTTACAGTAAAGAGTCCATAGTCTCACTGCTCTTACAGTAAAGAGTCCATAGTCTCACTGCTCTTACTGTAAAGAGTCCATAGTCTCACTGCTCTTACAGTAAAGAGTCCATAGTCTCACTGCTCTTACAGTAAAGAGTCCATAGTCTCACTGCTCTTACAGTAAAGAGTCCATAGTCTCACTGCTCTTACAGTAAAGAGTCCATAGTCTCACTGCTCTTACAGTAAAGAGTCCATAGTCCCACTGCTCTTACAGTAAAGAGTCCATAGTCTCACTGCTCTTACAGTAAAGAGTCCACAGTCTCACTGCTCTTACCATAAAGAATCCTCTTCTATGTTTGTGTACAAACCTTCTTTCCTCCAGATGCAGAGGATGTCCCCTCGTCACAGTCACAGTCCTGGGGATAAATAGATGATGGGAGAGATCTCTGTACTGACCCCTGATATATGTTTACATAGTTATTAGATCTCCCCTCAGTCGCCCCTAATTTTGATAATCTTTCTGGGTCCTGTAGTCCACCCATTCCAGTTATTACTTTAGTTGCCCTCCTCTGAACCCTCTCCAGCTCTGCTATGTCTGCCTTGTTCACAGGAGCCCAGAACTGTACACAGTCCTCCATGTGTGGTCTGACTAGTGATGTGTAAAGTGGCAGGACTATGTTCTCATCACCAGCATCTATGATACATTGTACGCCATAATAAATGGTGGCATTAGAAAATACAACTTTTCTTTCGAAAAATAAGCCCTCATATGGATATGTGAATAGAAAAATAAAAAAGTTATGGCTTAAGGAAGATAAGGAAGAAAAATGAAAATGAAAAAATGAAAAAAACATCCGGTATTCTAAGGATTAATTACACAAGAATCAACAAGAATAAGGAAGAACAACAATAATGAGCAGATTATGGCATAAATGTTTGATCATGGGGAGTCAGAAGACGGGAATCAAGGCAGGTAAGCAAGGATACTTGCTACATACTCCATTGGACTCTATGGAAAGTGTCAGAGACTTTTTCTGCTGCTCTCTAAAGGGTGCTGACCACTTCCTGTAGTAACTGTTCACCGTCTGTTCTCCTGACGGTGAAGGTCCCAGTGGTCGGACGTAATGTTTTCTTCCGGAGTACCGTCACCTCATAGATCTGAACTTTGTGTATAAAATACCGAACCGAGCGCCAAGAGTTAAGGGTTCGGCCTCTGATTCCCCAAGAATGAACCTAATGAAATGTTTATCTTCTCCTAATGAATACATTTAAGAAGTCCTAATGGAGCGTCTCTTCTATTACCTGAGCGGGATGAGCCACGTACAATAATGGCAAATTAAATCCGCCGCTTCCACTGTGCGGCACCGGCTACTAATAAATGAAAACCTCTCAAACCATCGTAATAGAAATTGCATTTACCGCTCCAGCCTGATGACGAGGAGAGCAGGTGACTGTCGGTGTGAGCAGGTTTATTATAACATCCACACAAGCGGCGACTAATGAAAGGGTCTTAATGAGAGTTAGTCATTAATGGAGCTCTACTAATCTGGGCATCTCCAGCTATTGGCATACTACAACCCCCAGCATCTTCTGACTGCCTGATCAAAATCAAAGACTGGAAATAACTCTATAGCTATTCATCCCCTGGACTGTGACGAGGGGTCATCCTCTGCATCTGGAGGAAAGATGGTTTGTACACAAACATAGAAGAGGATTCTTTATGGTAAGAGCAGTGAGACTATGGACTCTTTACGGTAAGGACATTGAGACTATGGACTCTTTACTGTAGGAACAGTTAGACTATGGACTCTTTACTGTAAGAGCAATGAGACTATGGACTCTTTACTGTAGGAACAGTTAGACTATGGACTCTTTACTGTAAGAGCAATGAGACTATGGACTCTTTACTGTAAGAGCAGTGAGACTATGTATTCTTTACTGTAAGAGCAGTGAGACTATGGACTATTTACTGTAAGAGCAGTGAGACTATGGACTCTTTACTGTAAGAGCAGTGAGACTATGGACTCTTTACTGTAAGAGCAGTAAGACTATGGACTCTTTACTGTAAGAGCAGTGAGACTATGGACTCTTTACTGTAAGAGCAGTGAGACTATGGACTATTTACTGTAAGAGCAGTAAGACTATGGACTATTTACTGTAAGAGCAGTGAGACTATGGACTATTTACTGTAAGAGCATTGAGACTATGGACTCTTTACTGTAAGAGCAGTGAGACTATGGACTCTTTACTGTAAGAGCAGTAAGACTATGGACTCTTTACTGTAAGAGCAGTGAGACTATGGACTCTTTACAGTAAGAGCAGTGATACTATGGACTCTTTACTGTAAGAGCAGTGAGACTATGGACTCTTTACTGTAAGAGCAGTGAGACTATGGACTCTACTGTAAGAGCAGTGAGACTATGAACTCTTTACTGTATGAGCAGTGAGACTATAGACGTTTTATTGTAAGAGCAGTGAGACTATGGACTCTTTACTGTAAGAGCAGTGAGACTATGGACTCTTTACTGTAAGAGCAGTTAGACTATGAACTCTTTACTGTAAGAGCGGTGAGACTATGGACTCTTTACTGTAAGAGTAGTAATACTATGGACTCTTTACTGTAAGAGCAGTAATACTATGGACTCTTTACTGTAAGAGCAGTAATACTATGGACTCTTTACTGTAAGAGCAATGAGACTATGGACTCTTTTCTGTAAGAGCAGTGAGACTATGTATTCTTTACTGTAAGAGCAGTGAGACTATGGACTATTTACTGTAAGAGCAGTGAGACTATGGACTCTTTACTGTAAGAGCAGTTAGACTACGAAATCTTTACTGTAAGAGCAGTGAGACTACGGACTCTTTACTGTAAGAGCAGTGAGACTATGGACTCTTTACTGTAAGAGCAGTGAGACTATGGACTCTTTACTGTAAGAGCAGTAATACTATGGACTCTTTACTGTAAGAGCAGTAATACTATGGACTCTACTGTAAGAGCAGTAATACTATGGACTCTTTACGGTAAGAGCAATGAGACTATGGACTCTTTACTGTACGCGCAGTGAGACTATGGACTATTTACTGTAAGAGCAGTTAGACTACGAACTCTTTACTGTAAGAGCAGTGAGACTATGGACTCTTTACTGTAAGAGCAGTGAGACTATGGACTCTTTACTGTAAGAGCAGTGAGACTATGGACTCTTTACTGTAAGAGCAGTGAGACTATGGACTCTTTACTGTAAGAGCAGTGAGACTATGGACTATTTACTGTAAGAGCAGTGAGACTCACCTAACGGCAGGGTCCCTCTCAATGGAAGACAACACAGGACACACCTAAAGGCAGGATCCCTCCCAGTGCAAGACAACACAGGACACACCTAACGGCAGTGTCTCTCCCAATGCAAGACAACACAGGACACACCTAACGGCAGGGTCCCTCCCAATGCAAGAAAACACAGGACACACCTAATGGCAGGGTCCTTCCCAATGCAAGCCAACACAGGACACACCTAAGGGCAGGATCCCTCCCAGTGCGAGACAACACAGGACACACCTAATGGCAGGATCCCTTCCAATGCAAGACAACACAGGACACACCTAACGGTAGGATCCCTCCCAATGCAAGACAATACAGGACACACCTAAGGGCAGGATCCCTCCCAGTGCAAGAACACACAGGACACACCTAACGGCAGGATCCCTCCCAGTGTGAGACAACACAGGACACACCTAAGGGCAGGATCCCTCCCAATGCAAGACAACACAGGACACACCTAACGGCAGGGTCCCTCCCAGTGTGAGACAACACAGGACACACCTAAGGGCAGGATCCCTCCCAATGCAAGAATACACAGGACACACCTAACGGCAGGATCCCTCCCAATGCAAGACAACACAGGACACACCTAAGGGCAGGATTCCTCCCAATGCAAGACAACACAGGACACACCTAACGGCAGGGTCCCTCCCAGTGTGAGACAACACAGGACACACCTAAGGGCAGGATCCCTCCCAATGCAAGAATACACAGGACACACCTAACGGCAGGATCCCTCCCAGTGCAAGACAACACAGGACACACCTAAGGGCAGGATCCCTCCCAGTGTGAGACAACACAGGACACACCTAAGGGCAGGATCCCTCCCAATGCAAGACAACACAGGACACACCTAACGGCAGGGTCCCTCCCAGTGTGAGACAACACAGGACACACCTAAGGGCAGGATCCCTCCCAGTGTGAGACAACACAGGAGACACCTAAGGGCAGGATCCCTCCCAATGCAAGACAACACAGGACACACCTAACGGCAGGGTCCCTCCCAGTGTGAGACAACACAGGACACACCTAAGGCAGGATCCCTCCCAGTGCGAGACAACACAGGACACACCTAATGGCAGGATCCCTTCCAATGCAAGACAACACAGGACACACCTAACGGCAGGATCCCTCCCAGTGCAAGAACACACAGGACACACCTAATGGCAGGATCCCTCCCAGTGTGAGACAACATAGGACACACCTAAGGGCAGGATCCCTGCCAATGCAAGACAACACAGGACACACCTAACGGCAGGGTCCCTCCCAGTGTGAGACAACACAGGACACACCTAAGGGCAGGATCCCTCCCAATGCAAGAATACACAGGACACACCTAACGGCAGGATCCCTCCCAATGCAAGACAACACAGGACACACCTAAGGGCAGGATTCCTCCCAATGCAAGACAACACAGGAAACACCTAAGGGCAGGATCCCTCCCAGTGCAAAACAACACAGGACACACCTAAGGGCAGGATCCCTCCCAGTGTGAGACAACACAGGACACACCTAAGGGCAGGATCCCTCCCAATGCAAGAATACACAGGACACACTTAACGGCAGGATCCCTCCCAATGCAAGACAACACAGGACACACCTAAGGGCAGGATTCCTCCCAATGCAAGACAATACAGGAAACACCTAACGGCAGGATCCCTCGAAATGCAAGACAAGACAGGACACACCTAATGGTAGGATCCCTCCCAGTGCGAGACAACAGAGGACACACCTAAGGGCAGGATCCCTCCCAATGCAAGACAATACAGGACACAAATAACAGGAGGATAGAGGATAACATGGGTAATTCCCCTTCATGCTGTAGATAATAGTAATGATCTATGTGATAAATCTTGTATTGAATCTTTGCCTTTTACTATTGCACTTGAATATAAAGAGCCGAAACTCCCCGGGATATTTTTGAAGTGTTACGTATTTTTCTAATTAATATTTTTTCTTTACATTTGTTTTATTTGTATCTATTAAATGTGGTCACATCTACAGAATACACATTATAAGCCTCCTGCTGATCTGATGTAGAAGTTGTTAACATTATTTACATTTTTGACCTATTTTTGCATTTTCACAAGTCGTTAACTAATTAAAGAGAAAATCAAAGTGTACAAGCAACTCGCACGTTTTTTCTCACTTGTATGGGGGGGGTTTGTAGTTTATATTTATTCTGTGTTTACTATTATGTAAATCATCTCTCTGTGCCATAAGAACAAGCAGAGAAGAAGTGTAAAGCATAGGGGAATGACCGGGCTGCATCCTAAGCTTCAGGTGAGGAATGACTGATGGTCTCTGCTGCCATAGATACAGGGGCAAACATTACCCAGGACCTGGTACCGGAGGGGCTTCCACATAAGACCCCTGTATTATAAGTGATACGTGGTACGTATGTTGCGGCTTTGTTATGGATTTGGCATCGAGGTCCAGCAGCTTTTGATGATGTCAGACTTAAAGGGGTTGTCCGGGTTATGAAAAAAAAATATATAGTACTGTAAATCTGATGGGCAGCAATATATAACTAAGTTAAGCAAGTTTTAGGCAAAAAAATCTATATTTCCTCATTTCCCTGGTTCTCTTCTGGTCTTTTTTTTAACTGCAATAACAACAATCTCTGCTCCTCCCCCCGCTCTGAAAAGGGAGTGAATACAAGTGCTGCCCTGAGTGACATGTCTGACTGCTGGGATACTCAGCAGCATGTTGTATGCACACAGGAACTTCCCCCTACCTTTCTTGTGCAATATTCTGCAGATCTCTGTGTCTACAGAGGCAGATCCCATGTCTCTTCATTGCCTATAGCTACTGTTGTAAAGCTTTGAGCCCTGTGTGTGTTCTGGCTGAAGGGGTTAATATTTTATCTGAAAGAATCCAGGGAGAGAGCAGATAGCAGGAGACGGCAGATCAGGGGACGTGGCCAGTACAGTGAAGGGGGTGTGGCCAGCACCATGACATCTCGTGTACAGACTCTTATCTGCTTGTGCACGAATATTTGAAGAGCAGGGAGAGAAGCTGACATCACAGGTGTTAGAGATAGGTTTTTATAAATATTGTGTAAAGCCTGTACTACTCGTCTTAGACCACTAGGTGGCAGCTAATTAGCTATGTGAGTCACGTGAACACTCTCTTTGTTTTAAGGTTTCAAGATAGCTGTAGGGGGAGGTTGGAATGTTAATTTGCCTCTTTCAAATTAACCAATGAACTTAGTGTTGAAGTTGCTGAACTACACCCTTGTGTCAAAGAACCAATCACTCTGCTTAAGTAACACCCCTTTTTGTCTATGTCATACCTACTATATAAGTGACTGTCTCTTTAATAAACTGGCTCTTGCTTGGGGGATGTGAAGTATTTTCCATGAAACCAACTTGTGTTCTGGTCTCATTGTGAAAGTGGTATGAGCATATGCATACCCATACTTCTAATGATTTGGCACCACACAAAGAAGGCGAAATAGTGAGAATTGCGATGACAAAATGGTGTCCCTGGGTGGGCGGATCAGCTTGAATATCAATTCAACCGTTAAAGAAGGACTTGAGCAAAACCATCAGACGAGGTCACATGCTGCAGCAAGGTAAGAAAGTTTTATTTCTTATATACAGCTCCTCTGAGTTTTTGCACAAGCGTATTCTCAGTGTTGCATTAGGTGGTATTAGGTGGCTAATGATTTGGCACCACACAAAGAAGGCGAAATCGTGAGAATTGCGATGACACAGGTCATGTGACCCTGAGTGAAATCTGAGCAACCAGCAGCTTTAAAAGCACAAAGTGCATGGAAAAGCTGTTATATTTGATTAGTTAGAAACATACAAATGCCAAAAAAATAACTCGGACAACCCCTTTAAGTATAATGATGATAGCACAGGAATGTGAACCTCAGGCTCCAGGAGACAACGGACTTAGGCCGGAGTCAACATAAAATCCTAATTCTCAGTCATCGCTGGTGCAGCCAATAAAGGATGACATACGTGAAGTCATGACTGTTGGACATCAACGCGTTTCCAGTCAATGTGGTGAAAAGTCAAATGATTGATGGGAAAACCCACCTGAATAGTCCTAGTCCGGAGACAGATCCAAAAAGGTGGAAATCATTACGTGTCCCTCGGAGAAGACTTGAACATGGTACAGATCTACATCCATTGTGGGCAGACCGCCCCCGAAAGGTACAAGGAGGCTCCACTCGCCATGAAATCTATGACAACTCTAAGGCCAGGGCTGCGTAGAGAACTGTTCACATCACCGTCTAGTTCTCAGTTCTTCTGAGCCTTCAGAAGAACAGAAAAATAAAGAAAAAAAACGGATCCTGTAAAAAACGGATCCATTCCCGAGCATCAGTTATGCACATTTGGCATCTGCGCAGGCAGGACTTTTTTAAAATTAAGGGATCGCAAACGGATGCCAAATGTGCATAACTGATGCTTAGGAGATTCCAAATTTCAGAGAAAATTTGATTCGCCATAAAGCCAAATTTCCTTGTGCTTCATGGTAGAAAATCAATTTTCCCTGAATGACGGTAAAATATAAAAAAAAAAATCATACTTACCTCATCCATTTGATTGCGACGAGCCGGCCACCACCATCTTGATTGAACATCTTGCACGAAGTCCCTGACATATGACGTCACCATGGGCCACGCGAGATTTTGCGCTAGATCTTTAATAAAGATGGCGGTGGCCGGCCCATTGGATGAGGTCAGTATGATTTTTTTTCATTTTACACTGTGTAATTAGTGTCAGATGCCGCAATCATCTACGAACGCGACATCTGAGGGGCACAGTGATGGGCATAATCACCGCTCCCTGTCATTGCACTAACTATAGACAAAGAAATGCGCTTCATGATGAAGTAATTTGTTACAAAGCTAATTTTTTTGTAAAATTCAGGGAAGCAGACGAATACCTTATTCTTCTTTTTATAAGAAGCACTTTTCCCCCAAAAAAGTAGGAAAAAAGGCCGTGTGTCTTTTAAAGCGAATACTAATAAGCGCTTCCATTATGGAAGCTCTCACTAGTATACATTAGGTGCTGGGAGCGGGGAAGATACTTACGCTCCCTGGTCTTCTTGCTGGGGCCGACGCGTACAGCATCAGGACCTAGTGCACGCACTGTGACCTGACACTGCAGATTTTTTTATTTTAGTCTGATGGGGGTCTAAAAGGTCTGATCTGAGGTCTGATGGAGGTCTGAAAGGGCTGATCTGAGGTCTGATGGAGGTCTGAAAGGGCTGATCTGAGGTCTGATGGGGATCTGAAAGGGCTGATCTGAGGTCTGATGGAGGTCTGAAAGGGCTGGTCTGAGGTCTGATGGGGATCTGAAAGGGCTGATCTGAGGTCTGATGGAGGTCTGAAAGGGCTGATCTGAGGTCTGATGGTGGTCTGGAAGGGCTGATCTGAGGTCTGATGGGGATCTAAAAGGTCTGATCTGAGGTCTGATGGAGGTCTGAAAGGGCTGATCTGAGGTCTGATGGGGGTCTGAAAGAGCTGATCTGAGGTCTGATGAGGGTCTTAAAGGGCTGATCTGAGGTCTGATGAGGGTCTGACATGGAGGGCTGATCTGAGGTCTGATGGGGGTCTGAAAGGGCTGATCTGAGGTCTGATGGGGGTCTGAAAGGGCTGATCTGAGGTCTGATGGGGGTCTGAAAGGGCTGATCTGAGGTCTGATGGAGATCTGAAAGGGCTGATCTGAGGTCTGATGGGGGTCTGAAAGGGCTTATTTGAGGTCTGATGGGGGTCTGAAAGGGCTTATCTGAGGTCTGATGGGGTCTGAAAGGGCTGATCTGAGGTCTGATGGGGGTCTGACACAGAGGGCTGATCTGAGGTCTGATGGGGGTCTGAAAGGGCTTATCTGAGGTCTGATGGGGGTCTGAAAGGGCTGATCTGAGGTCTGATGGAGGTCTGTAAGGTCTGATCTGAGGTCTGATGGGGGTCTGAAAGGGCTGATGTGAGGTCTGATGGGGGTCTGACATGGATGGCTGATCTGAGGTCTGATGGGGGTCTGAAAGGGCTGATCTGAGGTCTGATGGGGGTCTGACATGGATGGCTGATCTGAGGTCTGATGGGGGTCTAAAAAAGCTGATCTGAGGTCTGATGGGGGTCTGACATGGCTGGCTGATCTGAGGTCTGATGGGGGTCTGAAACGGCTGATCTGAGGTCTGATGGAGGTCTGTAAGGTCTGATCTGAGGTCTGATGGGGGTCTGACATGGAGGGCTGATATGGGAGTGTGATGTGATGTCCTGATATTTATGGTGGGGTCTGATATGAGGATCTGATGAAAAAATATTTTTTTCTTATTTTCCTACTCTAAAAACTGGGGTGCATCTTATCATCAGGTGTGTCTTATAAAGTGAAAAATACGGTACTTTGCTAATCTCTACTAAAGTTTCTTTTTTTTTTTTTTTTACAGAATCCGTTATTTTTCTTTATTTTTCTGTCCTTCTGAAGGCTCAGAAGAACGGAAAAAAACTGTGATGTGAACTCGCCTTTACCTATCGAGCTTCAGCTGCATGGTACAGCAATACACCGAGCTGTGTGCAGTCTTGTGGATGGCAGCCGCCAATAGATCATTAAAATCAGTTGTATTACAAAGTTTCTCCATGCTGCCCGGACCTGAGAGCGCTACAAGCGTCCCTGGAGATAACAGAGGTGAAAGAGATTTGCACAGGAATGCTGCCTGAGCTCTTTACCAGTCAGGGCGGCAGTCACAGATGAAAAAGACTCCTATCCTGGGAAAACGCAAAGAAGTCCTGGAAGAAAAACCTGCTGCGGTCTGCAAGAGAACATAGGAAAGGGTTAATTTCCCAACCAAAGAATAATCAGTGCAATAATGTAAAAATGGCAAAAGTGAACAAAGTGAAGTCATCAACATAAGAACGGCAGGGAGAAAGTAAAGGGCAGGTGATACAGGCATCATTCAATACTAGCTTTAGGGTTCATGCACACAAACTTATTTTCTTTCCGTGTCCGTTCTGTTTTTTTGCGGACTG
Source organism: Rhinella marina (assembly GCA_900303285.1). NCBI lineage: Eukaryota > Metazoa > Chordata > Amphibia > Anura > Bufonidae > Rhinella > Rhinella marina. The sequence continues at coordinate 81,487 of ONZH01026550.1, read as the reverse complement.
TATGCGGAACCATTCATTTCAATGGGTCCGCAAAAAAAAAAAAAAACAGAAGATACTCCATGTGCATTCCGTTTCCGTATGTCCGTATTTCCGTTCCGCAAAGAAATAGAACATGTCCTATTATTGTCCACATTACGGACAAGGATAGTACTGGTCTATTAGAGGCCAGATGTCCCGTTCCGAAGAATACGGAATGCACACGGATGTCATCCATATTTTTTGCGGATCTTTGCCTCAGCCAGAAGGCCCACAAATCTCCTGCTGCACCCATGTAGTCACTTGCATCCAGTAAGGCCTTATGCGGAAAATCGTATATATTTTGCAGTCCGCAAAAAAGGATCTGCAAAAAATATGGATGACGTCCGTGTGCATTCTGTATTTTGTGGAAAAGAAGAGCCGGCCCCTAATAGAACAGTCCTGTCCTTTTACATAATGCAGACAATAATAGGACATGTCCTTTTTTTTGCAGAACAGAAACACGGACACACGGAAACCAAATGCACACAGAGTAACTTCCGTTTTTTTGGCAGACCCATTGAAATCAATGGTTCCGCATACGGTCCACAAACAAAAACAAATGGACACGGAAAGAAAATACGTTTGTGTGGATGAGCCCTAAGTTTGCTTCTAGTATCCAGTTGGTTTTGCTTTTGAAGATGTGATTGCAGGAAAGTGTGAGCAGCCGAAAAAGTACACGACGTTTCCGATTCTGCAGCTCGTGAACGCTTTCTTGCCGCACATAAAGGCAGCCGTCCTCCACCAAGTGCAGGATAAAAGAGGTTTTTTGAGAATTCCGCCGTTTATCACTCAATGAGGCGGCTCCAGCTATCAATTAATATATTTTAAGTGCTTCATGGAGAATGTGAAAGCCGCCGTCCCCGCAGTTATATAGAGCTCTCTACGTGAATGGCGAACGTGGCCTCTGGCCGCTCCTCGCACAGTTCTCGCCCATTTCCACACTTTTCTCCTTCTTGCGGTCGGGTTTATTTATTTATTTTTTGTTTACTGAACATTGAATGTAAACAAGGTGATTCTGATGAAGTTTTTGCTTTCACACGACTTTCAGCCGCGATGCCTCGGGCGGGTATATATTTTTTTTCCTTTCTGCTTTTACAATAATAATCAGCTCTGCAGTTGCCGAGCAACTGGATAAAAGCATTTTCACAGCTTGACAAAACAATTTCTGTAATTTTTTCTTCTTCTCTTGACGGCCTCTCTGTGTTTCGCTGCCCTCCTGCAGAAATGTTACCGAGAGTTCAGCTGTTTACTCTGAGACGTGCCGCATCTCTTAAAGGAGGGACGGCTGTCAGAAATAAAAGCTGCGTTCTCCAATGGACGTCCTTTCATTTCTGTATATTTATAAACCGTCCAACATAAAACACCCATCGACTACGGAGACGCAAAATGTTTTCAGAGCAAAAACATCACAAAAGTGTCCAGGAAGCTGGAGAGCGCAATCTACACAACGGGGGCCCGGGTAACTCCACCTTAGACGCCCTCCGCCCCCAGTTCTTGTAATAGAAGAGACGCGGTTACCATCGATACATTGTTAGCTACTGATATAGCAATCCTTAACTTGACACTTTATAAGTTAACCCTTTAATGACATGCCTCAGATTGGTACTTAACGACAAGGCAATTTTTTGGTTTCTCATCACATTTCAAAAGCCATAACATTTTTGTTTTTCCATTGACAGATCCGTATCAGGGCTTGTTTTTTATGAGACGAGTTACATGTTTTATTTCCATCATGTTGGGGGACATCTATTGTATTGTGTAACTTTTAAGCATTTTTTGAGGTGACAGTGTGAAAAAAACAGCAATTTTTGCCATTGTTTTTTGAGTTTTGATTTCTTTGTGCTCACTGTGTAATATAATAACTTTATTGTACAGATCAGTATGATTCTGTCAAAACCAAGTTTTTAAAGACACGTTTTTGGCTTTTTTTTCAACTTTTTCCACAATCAAAACTTAAAATAAATAATAAATAAATAAATATATAATTTTTTTTAACTTGATTTTTTTTTTTTCATTTTTCTGAAGATTTTTTTTTTACTTTTTTTCCCTATGTCCCCCTAGGCCCATATAATACACTGACATACTTCTGCATTGCAGTGTATTATGTCAGTCACTGTAAATCTGATATAAAGCTAACTAATGATCCTCTTACAGTAATTTGCAGGAAAGTGTTAACCCTTAGGATGGAGGGTTTTTTTCTTTTTCATTTTTGCGTTTTCATTTTTCTTCCCTATATTCCTGGAGCCATAACTTTTTTATTTTTCACATGTCCATATAAAGGCTTGTCTTTTGCAGGACAAGTTGTACAATGTAGTGGGAAGCAGGAAACAAATTCCAAAATGGGTGGAATGGAAAAAAAATGCAATTCCTCTACAGTTTTACTGTTTTTGTCCCTACAGCGTTATTTTTTGTGGCCAAACAGATCTGTGCCCTTCATTCTCTCGGTCAGTACCATTACAAAGATACCACATATGTATAGGTTTTATATGTCTAAATACTGTAAAAATAAATTAAAACTTTGAAAATAAAAATGTTGTTTTTGCATCACCATATTCTGCCCCCCATAACTTTTTTATAGTTATATCTACTAAGCTGTGGGGGCTCATTTTTTTGCAGGAAAATCTAGTTATTATTGATACCATATTGGAGTGCGTGTGACTTCTTGATCACATTTTATTAAATTTGTTTGTATTAGTGAAACGAGGAAAAAATAGTGAATCAGCCATTTTGATACTTTTTTCCTTTATACCATTTGGCGTATTGGAAAAATATTTTTATATTTTAATAGTACGGGCATTTTCAGACACGGTAATGCCCATGATGTTTATATATTTTATTATTTATGTTTTTTTTTATTATTTTAAGAAAAAGGGATTAAAATTTTACATTTTTTTTTTTTTTTTTACCATTTTTTAAGTTTTTTAGCCAGTCTAGGAGACTACCTTGTTCACAACTTTTTTTAAATTCAATATTACCATATTGAAAATAGCAATATAGTAATATGTGAATTGTTGATTTCTTATGTTGGCCTGCCACCTGCTGGCCAATACAGGAATTGCAGCTCTAATACACTGGGTTCTTCAGAGAGACCCAGCCTATTAGAGTTCTTTACCTGCATCCCAGTGTGGCGATTGGGCTCAATCAATCGGCAATCCTTTAATAACACAAAACAATTAAGACAAACAAGTGGATTCTTGGCTACATAAAGACAAATCTCCCATTGGATCCAGTAGTCCAATGACTTAAGCTGGAGATCCATATTATTCTGAATATATTATGAGAAATCCCAGGTTATTGGAGAAGACAACTATGGATGAGAAGAGGAAGGAGGGGAAAAAAGAAGAGTAAAAAGAAGATAAACAGAGACAATAAGGATCATTAAGACTTTGTAGAGAAGCTTGAAGAGCCAAACACAAGATGGGATATTCTGGAGGATTCTGGTCAAATGAATCTCAATAATAATAATAATGTCCTCAGTGTCCTGTGATCAGCAGACGTGATGTCTCAGGAGAGGAAACGTAATAATCATATTACAATGACGGCAGGTGCACTTGTTGATGACTTGCCATATGGACACCAGGGACAGTAGAAGCAAAACACTGGAAACCAAAGCACAGACTATAGCAGCAAACCAGTGGATACCAGGGACTATAGCAGCAAACCACTGGATACCAGGGACTATAGCAGCAAACCACTGGATACCAGGGACTATAGCAGCAAACCACTGGATACCAGGGACTATAGCAGCAAACCACTGGATACCAGGGACTATAGCAGCAAACCAGTGGATACCAGGGACTATAGCAGTAAACCACTGGATACCAGGGACTATAGCAGCAAACCACTGGATACCAGGGACTATAGCAGCAAACCACTGGATACCAGTGACTATAGCAGCAAACAGCCGGATACCAGTGACTATAGCAGCAAACCACTGGACATCAGGGACTATAGCAGCAAACCACTGGATACCAGTGACTATAGCAGCAAACCACTGGACATAAGGGACTATAGCAGTAAACCACTGGATACCAGGGACTATAGCAGCAAACCACTGGATACCAGGACTATAGCAGCAAACCAGTGGATACCAGTGACTATAGCAGCAAACCACTGGATACCAGGGACTATAGCAGCAAACCACTGGATACCAGTGACTATAGCAGCAAACCAATGGATACCAGGGACTATAGCAGCAAACCACTGGATACAAGTGACTATAGCAGCAAACCACTGGACATAAGGGACTATAGCAGTAAACCACTGGATACCAGTGACTATAGCAGTAAACCACTGGATACCAGGGACTATAGCAGCAAACCACTGGATACCAGTGACTATAGCAGTAAACCACTGGATACCAGGGACTATAGCAGCAAACCACTGGATACCAGTGACTATAGCAGCAAACCACTGGATACCAGGGACTATAGCAGCAAACCACTGGATACCAGTGACAATAGCAGCAAACCACTGGATACCAGTGACAATAGCAGTAAACCACTGGATACCAGGGACTATAGCAGCAAACCACTGGATACCAGTGACTATAGCAGTAAACCACTGGATACCAGGGACTATAGCAGCAAACCACTGGATACCAGTGACTATAGCAGTAAACCACTGGATACCAGAGACTATAGCAGCAAACCACTGGATACCAGTGACTATAGCAGCAAACCACTGGATACCAGGGACTATAGCAGCAAACCACTGGATATCAGGGACTTTAGCAGCAAACCACTGGATACCAGGGACTATAGCAGCAAAACACTGGACATCAGGGACTATAGCAGCAAACCACTAGATACCAGTGACTATAGCAGTAAACCACTGGACATCAGGGATTATAGCAGCAAACCACTGGATACTAGGGATTGTAGCAACAAACCAATGGAAACCAAAGTCTGCAGAAGCAAACAATGAATACCATCAACTATAATAACAAACCACCAGGAACTGTATTAGACAACGACTGGATACCAGGGACTATAGCAGCAAACCACTGGACATCAGGGACTATAGCACCAAACCAATGGACACCAGAAACTGTATTAGACAACCACTGGATACCATTGGATACTAGGGACCATAGCAACACACCACTGGACATCAGGGACTGTAGCAACAAATCAATGGAAACCAAAGACTGCAGAAGCAAACAATGAATACCATCAACTGTAATAGCAAACCACTGGAAACCAAGGACTGTTGCAACAAACCACTGGACACCAGGGACTTTAGAAGTAAATAGAGTTGATCGAATCCTAAAATATTCGGGGATTCGGAATTTGGCCCGAATTTTCCGCGGGATTCGTGGGTTGGAGCCGAATCATGAATCCCATTAAAGTCTATGGAAGACCCGAATATTTTTGCAGGGGCCAAAGGTTCTGCATAGTCAAGTTTGCCCCAACATGTGAAAACCTCAAAAAAAGATGGAAACACCTTGGAAATGGATAGGAAACACCAGGGGCAGCATGTAAGGATGCCTCTGAGGCTCCCTAATTGCACCATTTTTTCTAAATCTGGCCAATAGTCTGGTGATGACCCCAAGGCAATTTTCAGGGACACGGTAATGGTGACCCACTTAAAAATGCTGCCTGACAACCTGGCGGTGAACCCCTGATTGTCTGTCTTTCAATAAGATTGCAGTGTAAAGCATGGTGGTGAGCCTCAGTAATAAGATTGCAGTGTAAAGCATGGTGGTGAGCCTCATTAATAAGATTGCAGTGTAAAGCATGGTGGTGAGCCTCAGTAATAAGATTGCAGTGTAAAGCATGGTGGTGAGCCTCAGCATGACTTTTTAGATGGAGATTGCATGTGGTCACGTACTCCCTAGAACCCCATACTCACCCCTTCTCTGATGTGCTAGCCCAGAACATTCTCTGCCCCAATTCGCAAGACCTTTTGCAGTCTCCGTGTGCTGACAGTGGGGATTTACCAGTGTTGTCTGAGGAGGTGGTGGACAATGGCGAGACACAGGTGTCGGGGGGTGAGGTAGTTGTATGGGAAGCAAGTTACAGTGGGGACTCCTTGGAGGGACTTTCTCATGATGGGACAGATTCAACTTGGGTGGATCAGGCACAGGAACAGATCAAAAAAGGGGGGACCCCATGCCATTTTTTTACAAAAATAATTAAATAATTTTTTTAAAAATGGCGTGGGGTCCCCCCCTTTTTTCCTTCGCCAGCCAGATACAACCAGCAGCGGCAGCCTGGCACTACCAGGGTGGGAAGGGACACGGTTATTGGCCCTTCGCAGCCTAATGGTAGCAGCCTGCAGCCGCCCCAGAGCCAGACCCTCAATTTAGAAGGTCCGGTCCTGCGGGTACCTGGCTCTTCCCGGCACCCCTGGTGGGGGTGGGTGCCGAGGTAATAGATGTTGGGGTTAGTGCTGGCCTGCCATACCGGCAAGCACTAAGCCCAGTATTAGTAATCAGGGCCGTCTGTAGATAGCCATAATTACTAAAACTGTAGTATTGTAAAAAAAAATACACACACACAAGTATAAAACATTTTATTGAAATAAACACTCCCCCAGACCCCTGTTTGACCATTTTATTTAAAAAAAAAAAAAAGCTGGTCCGACGTAGTCCACCGAATCCGACGTAGTCCTCTGCATTCACGACCCTGAAAAATAGAAAACAAATACACAAACACAGACCACTTACCTCTTCCTGCACTGGGATAATACACACAGCGATGTCACTGTACAGGGATAATAAACACAGTGATGTCACTGTACAGGGATAATAAACAGTGATGTCACAGTACAGAGATAATAAACACAGTGATGTCACAGTACAGAGATAATAAACACAGTGATGTCACTGTACAGGGATAATAAACACAGTGATGTCACTGTACAGAGATAATAAACACAGTGATGTCACCGTACAGGGATAATAAACACAGTGATGTCACAGTACAGAGATAATAAACATAGTGATGTCACAGTACAGAGATAATAAACACAGTGATGTCACAGTACAGGGATAATAAACACAGTGATGTCACAGTACAGAGATAATAAACACAGTGATGTCACTGTACAGGGATAATAAACACAGTGATGTCACAGTACAGAGATAATAAACACAGCGATGTCACAGTACAGGGATAATAAACACTATGATGTCACCGTACAGGGATAATAAACACTATGATGTCATAGTACAGGGATAATACACACAGCGATGTCACTGTACAGGGATAATAAACACAGCGATGTCACTGTACAGGGATAATAAACACACTGATGTCACTGTACAGGGATAATAAACACAGTGATGTCACTGTATAGAGATAATAAACACACTGATGTCACTGTACAGGGATAATAAACACACTGATGTCACTGTACAGGGATAATAAACACAGTGATGTCACAGTACAGGGATAATAAACACTATGATGTCACAGTACAGGGATAATAAACACAGCGATGTCACAGTACAGGGATAATAAGCACAGTGATGTCACAGTACAGGGATAATAAACACAGCGATGTCACAGTACAGGGATAATACACACAGCGATGTCACTGTACAGGGATAATAAACACAGCGATGTCACAGTACAGGGATAATAAACACAGTGATGTCACAGTACAGAGATAATAAACACAGTGATGTCACAGTACAGAGATAATAAACACAGTGATGTCACAGTACAGGGATAATAAACACAGTGATGTCACTGTACAGAGATAATAAACATAGTGATGTCACAGTACAGGGATAATAAACATAGTGATGTCACAGTATAGGGATAATAAACACAGCGATGTCACTGTACAGAGATAATAAACATAGTGATGTCACAGTACAGGGATAATAAACATAGTGATGTCACAGTATAGGGATAATAAACACAGCGATGTCACTGTACAGAGATAATAAACATAGTGATGTCACAGTACAGGGATAATAAACATAGTGATGTCACAGTATAGGGATAATAAACAGTGATGTCACAGTACAGAGATAATAAACACAGTGATGTCACAGTATAGGGATAATAAACACAGTGATGTCACAGTACAGAGATAATAAACATAGTGATGTCACAGTACAGGGATAATAAACATAGTGATGTCACAGTACAGAGATAATAAACACAGTGATGTCACCATACAGGGATAATAAACATAGCGATGTCACTGTACAGGGATAATAAACACAGTGATGTCACATTACAGAGATAATAAACACAATGATGTCACAGTACAGGGATAATAAACACAGTGATGTCACAGTACAGGGATAATAAACACAGCGATGTCACAGTACAGAGATAATAAACACAGTGATGTCACAGTACAGGGATAATAAACACAGTGATGTCACAGTACAGGGATAATAAATACAGTGATGTCACAGTACAGGGATAATAAACACAGCGATGTCACAGTACAGGGATAATAAACACAGTAATGTCACAGTACAGAGATAATAAACACAGTGATGTCACAGTACAGGGATAATAAACACAGTGATGTCACTGTACAGAGATAATAAACACAGTGATGTCACAGTACAGGGATAATAAATACAGTGATGTCACTGTACAGAGATAATAAACACAGTGATGTCACAGTACAGGATAATAAACACAGTGATGTCACAGTACAGGGATAATAAACACAGTGATGTCACAGTACAGAGATAATAAACACAGTGATGTCACAGTACAGGGATAATAAACACAGTAATGTCACTGTACAGGGATAATAAACACAGTGATGTCACAGTACAGGGATAATAAACACAGTGATGTCACAGTACAGAGATAATAAACACAGTGATGTCACAGTACAGAGATAATAAACACAGTGATGTCACAGTACAGGATAATAAACACAGTGATGTCACCGACCGTACAGGGATAATAAACACAGTGATGTCACAGTACAGGGATCGGCATCTTGTGCCCCCATCAGACCTCAGGTCGGTGTCTTGTGCCCCCATCAGACCTCAGGTCAGCGTCTTGTGCCCCCATCAGACCTCAGGTCGGTGTCTTGTGCCCCCATCAGACCTCAGGTCAGCGTCTTGTGCCCCCATCAGACCTCAGGTCAGCGTCTTGTGCCCCCATCAGACCTCAGGTCAGCGTCTTGTGCCCCATCAGACCTCAGATCAGGGTCTCTCCCCCCCCTCAGACCTCAGATCAGCCCACCCAGCCACTTAAAAAAAGCATACTTACCTGTCCTGCCGCGCTGCCGCTGCCATCAGGTTCCGCGCTCCACTGTCTTCCCTGCCGGCGTGCACTATGACCTGACGCTGCGTCAGGTTATAGTGCGCGCCAGAAGGGAAGACAGTGGTGCGTGGGAGCCGAGGACATCGGCAGCGCGGCAGGACAGGTAAGTATGCTTTTTTTAAGTGGCTGGGTGGCTTGGGGCCTACCGGAGGATCCTCCGGTCCTCTGGTGGGCCAGTCCGACACTGTATAACAGGCTGATGAAATTTTTTTCCCAACTCACTGCACCGTGTATTACAGATCAGTGAAATTCCACGGACAATATAGATACGCAGGTAATATTATTTTTCACACCTATCCCAAAAAAAAAATTTACGCAGTTTGCGCAAATAAAACTGGAATCTACAGATCAATACGGTATCTATAGACTGTGAGGTATATAGCAGGCTGATGAAATTTTTTTCCCAACTCACTGCACCGTGTATAACAGAGCAGTAAAATTCAATGGACAATATAGATAGATATGCAGGTAAAATTATTTTCAGACCTATCCAAAAAAAAATGTACGCAGTTTGCGCAAATAAAACTAGAATCTACAGATCAATATGGTATCTATAGACTGTGAGGTATATAGCAGGCTGATGAAATGTATACCCTAGTCACTGCACAGTCATGCACAGGAATATATCTGTTTACAGATGTATAGTTTGAGCTATATGGATGGACAAGGTGTACCAGGCACAGCTCTGCACAGAATACAGGCTTACAGCATATACTGTATAGTTTTCTTCACAGAATCAATTAGTTTTTAAAAGACTGTTGGAGCTTCCTAACTTGCACAGAATACAGGCTTACAGTATATACTGTATACTGTTCTTCAGAGTATAGTCTTTAAAAGGACTGTTGAGGCTTCCTAACCTAACTCCTAACTAACTGCTTGCTGCACACACTGCACTAGCTAACACTGTCTATCTCTTCTCCTTCCCAAAGCACAATGAGGCTGATGCTGCAGGTCCCTACCTTATGTAAATTTAGGTCACATGTCACTGCCAGCCAATCACTGCTGGGGAGGTATAGGGGCTGTTACATCACAGCAGGCGTTCCCACAGGCTTCCCTTTGATGCTGATTGGCTGAAAAAAACGGGCATTTCAAACTTGCAGTGACGCACGAATAATCACGAGTCCACGCTGCCTCGGGATGCCGAGCCGAAGCGGGCAATATTCGTGGGAATCACGAATATTGCCGCTTCGATTCGCTCATCACTAGAAGTAAACCAATGAATATCAACAACCGTAGTAGCAGACCACTGGAAACCAAGGCCTGTCATAGCAAGCTACCAAACAACAGGGGCTGTTGTAGAATACTACTGGACAGCAGGGACTATAGAAGCAAACCACTGGACACCAGGAACTGTATTAGCATACCTCTTGTCACCAGGGACTATAGCAGGAATCGTAGCTGCAAACCACCGGATGCTAGAAAATATGTAGATGGAAACCACTGGACACCATGGACTATAGAAGCAAACCACTGAAAACCATTAGCATTCCTCTTGGCACCAGGGACTATAGGAGGAAGAATAGCTGCAGACCGCTGGACACCAGGACTGAGGCGCCAGCGAAGTTGTCATGACGGCTTCACATTTATTCAGCTGTCATGAGATTTCTTGCCCTGATTGATAGACGTCCGCTGTCTTCGAGTCCCTCGGATTGATGACGCGTTGACACAAACACTAATGTAAAGCAGCAAAGTGAAAACAAACCTCTATATTGGATATGAGACAAACCTGCATTTTAGAGCCCGAGTGCTTTTAGTAAGATTTAATGAGTAATTTCTTTGGCGCTGCCGCGGGATCACCTGAAGGTCACTTGCTGCAAATTACCAGGTTATTGTCTCAATGGAGAAAGTTCTGTCACACAATGCAGAAGAATGATATGTTGCGCTCTCAGGGTTTATGTTTAATGGATTCCGGAGTGAAAAAGTCAAACAGTGTCAGAGTCAGTAATGGCGTTTTATTGCATGTAAAAGGCACCAAGAAACGTAACCTCCGAGAAGAATTCCGTCTCCTTCGCTCTCCCATTAATGTCTGTGATTGCCTTTGGAAATGAATCCCCCGCCACGTCCTTTTGTGTGCCGATGCATTTTATGATTCATAACAATTGGCACTTCCATGGGACTGCTATTTTAATTCGACTTAACCCCTTCCATGAAACAATGGACAAACTGTTACCAGTAGGAAAGTAATTGGCCGGATCTGCAGGAGCGGTCATTTGCTCGGTCGGCGCCGCACAGTTAATCAAATCCTTCTCTACTGAGCGACTGGTTGTCGTCCTTGACACCGGCTGCAGAGCGCTATGCATGTTACCTGGGGGGAGTGCTATTTCCAGATATCCACTTTAAAAAAAAAAAAAAGTTTCCCTCTTTAAAATTCAGCGGCATCTGGCTCCTTGGCAGGGATTTGCGCAGACAGCTGTGTATTGGAAACTCAGTGGTGGCTTGAAAGGTTGCGAGAAACTACAAAACAAAGCTAATTGATTGCAGTGTCCTTGGGTTCTTTACAATTTGCTTCACTTTTCTGTAAATTCCTGCTCTGCTGACGCTCTGAGAGAATTTTTTAAAGAACTTATTTTCAGAAACTTCCTGAGGCTAATGCACAGCAACTATGGATTGTAAGGGGAGGGAAAGTGTTACCTCATTACCACTGCACAAACTGGTAGAAAGGTACGAAAGTTGTTGGACTTGTGTCCCATAGACCCTCAGCACCTTCTGTACTAGGAGCAGCTGGAATCAATTCAATGGTCCTACAGAAGCAAACAGGATTTAGGTGTGAGCCTACAGCACCATCTGCTGGTCAAACAGGGAACTGCAGCACTGCTTATTGCAGCCTTCTACCTATCAAACTGATCTGTTGCACTTGGCAGCTCAGGGCATCTGTGTTGGTCCCATGATTATATGTTATATATGATGTTTTGAAATATGCAAATGAGCCTCTAGGAGCAATGGGGGCGTTACCATTACTCCTAGAAGCTCAGCTTCCTATGAAACCACCGCGCCTTCTGCATTTTGATTGACAGGACGAGGCAGTGTAAATGTCATCACACCTGGTCCCATCAATCAAAGTGGAGACAGTGCAGCAATTGCAAATAGAGCCGAGCTCCTAGGTGTAAAGGTAACGCCCCCATTGCTACTAGAGGCTAATTTGCATATATAAAAACATTGTTTTTCTCAGCAATGCAGGCACATATGAATATGGGATCAACACAGATGTCTTCAGCTGCCAGGAGCACATATAACAGGTCAGCCAGTGTCATAGGGACAGAACTGCTGACAGATGTCATTTAAGAGGCTGACTTCTGGATAGAAATATTATCCATATCCATACTGTCCAAGCACTATGTGGACAAAAGTACTGGGCCCTGTCTTCTGATTTCAGGTTCCATTCAGTGCCATGACCCCTTAGCACGACCACAGACAAAACAACTGGGCTCTAGATCTGACTGATCCACACTTTAAATCTGTGCATTCACTGAAGCAGTATGGTACACTTCTTGTCTGAGCTGAAATTCCTGGTCTCTAGACCAAGGATCTGGCGCCCTCTGCTGGAGAAATCACATTAGTAAATGTTTTCCAAAATCTTAAACTTCATGGCTTTTCTTTTATTCTGATAAATACTGAGTGTTAGGCAAATTGGATATTTCAGTTTTTATGATAGATAGATAGATAGATAGATAGATAGATAGATAGATAGATAGATAGATAGATAGATATGAAATAGATAGATAGATATGAGATAGATAGATAGATAGATAGATATGAAATAGATAGATAATGGATATGAGATAGATAGATAGATAGATAGATAGATAGATAGATAGATAGATAGATATAGATAGATAGATAGATAGATAGATAGATAGATAGATAGATAGATAGATAGATAGATAGATAGATATGAAATAGATAGATAATGGATATGAGAGAGATAGATAGATAGATAGATAGATAGATAGATAGATAGATAGATAGATAGATAGATATGAAATAGATAGATAATGGATATGAGATAGATAGATAGATAGATAGATAGATAGATATGAAATAGATAATGGATATGAGATAGATAGATAGATAGATCGATAGATAGATAGATAGATAGATAGATAGATAGATAGATAGATAGATAAGGACAAAGAACGGACAGCACCTCCTACAGGTGAGAGTCAGGTGCAAGCTACCTATTGGCTAATTAAATACTAAACAGAGAATGGCAGCAGCACTAGATAAGCCATGAGACATAAAATGAACATGAGGTGAATGTGTGAAAAGGTAAAAAAGCATAACTGCTATGTAGTAAGTAATATGGAAGCTCTTAGCGCAGCTTCTGACCAGGTAAGATGTTCCCCTGATATGGGCCTGCTGGTTTGTGTAGGATGCAGGTCAGTGTTAGTGTAGGACTCATCCGATTGGAAGCCACCTTGATCGTTGGTGGATGAGCCCGACATATTTATGATCATTTATATGCGCTAAGAGCTTCCATATTACTTACTACATAGCAGTTATGCTTTTTTACCTTTTCACACATTCACCTCATGTTCATTTTATGTGTCATGGCTTATCTAGTGCTGCTGCCATTCTCTGTTTAGTAGATAGATAGATAGATAGATAGATAGATAGATAGATAGATAGATGATATGAGATAGATAGATATGAGATAGATAGATAGATAGATAGATAGATAGATAGATAGATGATATGAGATAGATAGATAGATAGATAGATAGATAGATAGATAGATATGAGATAGATAGATAACGGATATGAGATAGATAGATCGATAGATAGATAGATAGATAGATAGATAGATAGATAGATAGATAGATAGATTATGAGTGAACCTGTTGAGGTTTAGTTCATATCAAGTGAGCAGGGACGCTGTTTTAGGAGCCTGGGCTAGTTAATCTGGCTCTAGTAGATAGGTGTTCATTTGAATTTAGCTACTGTATCCTCCTCACCTATTGACAGTGCTCCAGACAATGTATTTTGGGCACACACGTGAATTGGAGGATGGAGTGAGGTTAGCCTCGTTGGTCAGAGAGCGTATATCCTCTGTGCCAAGTGAGGATATTTACAATAGTTAATGACCATCCTATCTATGGAAGGGTTATTAGCCTCACGAGGCTGTTTATCAGTGGTTTACACTTTTTCACTGATTTCACGGACCATACGCAGTGCGCTATCAGTCTGTACTGGTTACCTAAGTCCTTCTCTGGCATTATTAATTATTGGTCATCACTTGGATCCCACTGGTTCAATAAGTGTGTGGTCTGGTATGACCTTTTTATGTCAGTGTTCAAAGCAGCCTAGTAGCGGCAGGACTTGTATGGTCTGCTGACTGATTGCGCTGAAGGTGCTTTGAGCATTTTTAGTACAGTACATTATTTGTGTTACACAATTGGGTTGAACCCTCCCCTTTCCCTTTGTAAGTGTTTTGCACAAGTTGCTAATAAATATTGAATTTTAACGTCCTTATCTCGGTGAAATATATTCATATCAAGTTTGCTGCATTTTTTTTTTCAAGTTAGGTTTAGACCTGAATTGGTTTGGGCCGAACCAGATTGTCTCCAATTGCCCTGGAAATTGGTCTATAACACCCTCTAGTCTCTTAGGAATTTTTAGGAAAACTTTAGTGATGATCGAGCACCCAAGCATAATTAAAGTCAATGGGACTAAACCAGGCACCCCCCTGCTCGGAAAAGGGTGTCTGGTTTACAGGTCCACAAAAAAAAAAAACATGACCCAGACACTGAGGAAGTGGGGGGGGGGGTTAAACTTACCTTTCCCAGCAGCTCCCGACCTGTCCCAGCAGGAAGACGGTGCACAGTGGTAAGTTTCACCACAGCGCCACCTGCTGGAGGGAGCAGCTGGGAAAGGTAAGGTGACGGATCCGTCATGAACTCCATTGAAAGTCAATAGGGATGGATCCGTTTACTATTGTGTTACACCGAACGGATCCGTCCCCATTGACTTGGGGGTCATGATGGATCCATCTTGGTGCGGGGAGGGGACGCGAGCATGCTCGCTCATCACTAGAAAACTTGTTCTCTTTTTGTTGATTTTTTTCCTCCCCTACCTGAAGCTCTGGAATGCAATGACAATAATAGTAAATGATGTGCGAGTGACCCTGACATACATAGCTGTGGGTAAGCGCACTTTTGACAGCATTAACATACAGCATTCGTAAAAACACCCGGCGCCAGCACGTGTTCTGCTTTTTCATATTCCAAAGCTTCCAAAAATTGTGCCTTTTCGGGGCAGATGGTGTTGGTGTTAAAAAGTGGCTTGTTGGGACCAAGCCTCCAAAACTGATGCCCTGACAGGGTCAGAACGCTGCCCGTACGACAGGCACAAATCCTGATTGTCAGAAGGAAAAGTGTCTCATTGTTAACTCTGCTTTCTCTCTGTGCTGTGCTAAACTCGGCTTTGGTCTAGTTACTGGACTTTTGTACGGTTCTGGTATCCTTGGATTGGGATGCCTTTGGCTGTTGTCCCCCTCCTGACACTCAGTAAGTAAATTAGCATGGAGTCATGGGGCTCTATGAGCTGCTTCCCTTTGGAGAGACTCCTACAGCAACTGTAGAACATTTTCCCCTTGCTGCTATATCTTTCATGTCTTCTCAGCTCCTCTATCGAGTCTAAACTGGATAAACTAAAACTGCAACCGTTCCTTCTGGAAGGAAGCAGGACTAGCCCACTTCTGCCCAAAAGGGGGGAAATGGAATGGTGAGTTCCATTCTATCTAAGGATCTATCTCTCTCTATTGTATACGCTGCCACCTACTGGTGAACCAGGCATATTACATGAACATAACAGTTTCATAACAATATTAGGAATGCACAATGTAAAAGGACCTGAAAATAAATACACAGATGGTATTAATGTTAGACCATTAGAGACAGTAGCAGAGTACAGAAATGGTAATACCACTCTGGGGTATTACACAAGGCTGTCTATGGGTAGAAGTAGTAATAGCAGTAATAGTAGTAGTAGGGGTAGCAATAGTAGTTGTAGTAGTGGCAAATGCTTTGCAAAAATAGTGGTGGCAGTAGATGATTAGCAGTGAGGAGCAGCAGCAGCAGCTGAGGAGGGGCCTGCAGCAGCAGTCATATGGAACATGATGGTCGACAGGCTGCAGCAGTGGAATGATGGTGGCGACAGCAGAAGCATTGAACCTGGGTGCTGAGGTGGGAGCTCTCGGTTTGCTGATTGTCCTCCACCTGGCATAGTAGGTAGGAAACCTGCTCCATCATGTTGAGGAGACTGAAATGGCTGCTGCTGCGGCTTCTACTGCTTGTGGCAACGGAAGGAGGGTAATTCTGGTGGTTGGAGAGGGGCCTCACTTTCAGACACGCTGGCGGCAGGCCCATTTTACTTTGATGGCTATCCAGTAATCATCAGACTGCTTGATGTCACTGATACGTCTGTCACTATGTAAGCAAGTCAGTCTACAGGTCGCTATTCTTGCCAGTGAACCAGTTTTTTTCAACTCAATTGGGTGCATCATCATACTTCAACTCCTCCTCCAGTGGCTGCTTCTCATCCTCATCCTCCATGGGAGTTTCTCATTATTGGTCCCAAACAGTTACAGAGCTGATAGCAAGATGCGTTAGCTGGTCTTCTTACTCCATCGCCCCCTGCTGCATGAGCGCCAGCGTCTGTTCTAAGATAAATATGAGGGGGACTGAAAACTGCAGCATGAACGGCATGAGCTGCCTGAATGTGAAACAACACATGCTCCCTGCTGAGGAGGTCTGGTTCATGATAAAACCATTCATGACCTTCGATTACTTTCCCCCAGGTTACCCCACTTGGCTTGGCACATATAGTAGGAAGGAGGAGTAGTGCATGCAACTCTGCGCGATGCTGCTGTTGGGGACAAGAGAATGTCCATGAAAGAGTAGGCGGATAAGTGCATGGTGTGTGAGCCAGCCTGACGCAATTGTGAGGTGGGGTGTCAAAAGGACTTGGCCAGGTTGTTGGGGTGCTGCCTTGCCATTGACACAAAAAACATTGACCCAGTGGGCTGTCTATAACAGCTGCTCCAGGTGTCCACTATGGAGTGACGCTTGTCACTCAGCAAGAATCACAGGGAGAGGCCCACGTTTTCCACCCCATGAGAGTACAAGCCCCTACTAAATGGTCCTACTGAGACTGCACTGCCAGCAACTTGGCCAGGTGGTAGAGAAGCCAATGACTGGTCAAGGAAAGCTTTTCCATGATTACACATTCATTTATGGATGACTCAAGATGGAGTGGAGGACAAGGATCAGGAAAAGTCTTAGCAAGAGAAGAAGAAGCTGATGATGATGATGATGATGATAAGGACACTGTATTGCTTGGGGATGCGGGTTGGTTGCCACATAGATGAGCAGGTGAAGAAGGACAGACTTTTTTTCGATTGAGAATGTTGGCATGTTGTTTTGTCCCAAAGGATCCGGTGATGCCGCCTCATGTGCTGCAATAGAGCTCTGGGACCTATAATTGTGTTTGAATGCCATGGCTTATTTTAATCCTGCACATTTTGCACATGGCTATGTTTTTTTGTGCCCTACTGTTTGATTATTTAGCATCCCTCACCCTCCCACACCTACATGTAAACCTCCTGGAGATACCCCAACACAGATTTTGGACTAGTAGTTCACATTTTCACATTTTAACCACAAAAAAATAATAATAATTTTGAACTCTCTGGAGATGCCCTAACATAGATTTCAGACTAGTATTTCACATGTTTTCACTTACTTTTCAAATGCTATCTATCCTCTGGATAGTAAAACACATGTTGTACAGTTCTGATATTTCCCCCACAGAAAAAAAACTGTATCTCTGTTAAAATTGAGAAAAATAAGAAATGCCCTTACAGGTGGCTGCTCTTGAGGTTCTGCAGCAACTGCAGCTATGTTATAAGGCAGTAAATGCAATTAGAATGCACTGCAAGGCACAACCAGCCTCAGCTTCTTACATCTCACTCGCTAGCTGACAGCTTTCCCTGTGTGCTGGTCCTGATTTGCTCACAGGCTGACAGACAGGGTAGATGAGTCAATAGGTGCTGCAGCAGGCAGGGAGGTGCCCTTGCAGAACAATCCAAACGTCATTCTGTGTTGGGATGTGAATGAGGGTGATTGGGTCTTACAGTGTTTGCCAGAAGGAACGGTGTACAGTCACAATCAAGCTCCTACTCTAGTGTAAGAGACAGAAAAGGGAAAGGATAGAAAGAAGAATTGTGTAGAATAGGGAAAGGCAGGGAAAACTGTCAGCCAGGGAGTGAGGAGCTGAGGCTGGGTGTGCCTGGCAGTGCATTGTACCTGCAATTACTGCCTTATAACACAGCTTCAGCTGCTGCAGAACCTCAAAAGCAGCTGCAAGAGCTTTACTTGTTTTTCCATTTTATCAGAAGTACAGTTTGTTTTTTTATTGTGTGGGAATAAGCTCAAAACTGGACAACACATGTTTTACCAACCAGAGTGAAAACACTTGAAATACGTACTAGTCTGTGTCAGGGTATTTTTTGGGGGGAGGGGATGGGAAAATAGCAATATACATGTTATTTACAATACAGAGGGTAGTGTTTTAAATCTGTGAGTGAAAATGTGAAAAACAAGTCAGAAATCTGAGTTATAGCATTTCCAGACAGTTCAACATTTTTTGTTTTAAAAAATATAGCAATATATAATACAAGTGTGCAATACATGTCTTATAATACCGAGGGTAGCTTTTCAAATCTCTGAGTGATAGCGGGAAATACCAGGTTGAAATCCGAGTCTTAGCATCTCCAGACAGTTCAACATTTTTTTTGTTTTGCAAAATATGGTAAAACAGAATACCGTGTACAATGTGTGTCTTACAAATAGAGAGAGTAGTGTTTTAAATCTCTGAGTGAAAACATGAAATACTAGTCCAAAATCTTTGTTGAGGCATCTCTAGGCAGTTAAAAAAATTTCTTAGTTTTTGGGAATATAGCAATATACTATTACACTATATCTGTACCCTTTTCACATCTACACCATAACACCGCGTGTGTTCGGCCCAAATCGATTCGGGTCTGACTTTGGTGAACCGAAACTGAAAGGAATCTCGACTGGTTCATTCATCTCTAATTTAGTCTATAATCCCATGGCCAGTTATGATTTATGGAATGTAAAGAGTTCGGATTTTATACAAACATTCCAGATTCTTATAAGATGTCTGCTCCTCCTGAGATCATCATTTCATGGAATGTTAAAGGGATCGTCTCAGGAGGACTGCTCCTGTCTATCCTGTATGTGGTGGGCTTCTGTACAAGCATGTTCTGACATAATGGAGCCAAGCATCCCTTGTATTATAAGAACTATCATTTGTCTCAATGGCCTCCATGTAAACTACTTTATTGCATAATGGGTGTGGACCCACTGTGCAAACTAAGCAGTGTAAGGGCATTGTCCTGGTGGTTTCCTGGCATTCACCCTTTAACACCTTTACAGGGATTTGGACTTCACTGAAGGAAATCCATCCAGGCCACTACCTTTTGGCAGCTGACTTTCGGGGGTCACAGGCATTGATGCAAAGCACCAAGGGATCAGGTACAAGGTGTAGTCTGAACACAGTCCAGGTCAGGGCAGGCTGAGTATCTAACTAATCCGGATATCATCTAAGGTTGGGTCACGTGGCAAAAAGCAGAATCAGTAGTCAGGCAAAGTATGGTACACAAGTAGTCAGACAAGATATCACACCTGGTTACTAGACACTAGAAAACCTCAAAGCTCAGGCAAGGAGGTGGAATCACCACCCATCTTCACTTTAATCAGCAGCTGGACAGGGAGCAAGAGAAAAGGATTAACTCTCACAGTGCTGAAAGGACGTTCAGTGAGCACCAGTGCCAATACACACAGGGAGAGAGGAGCAATGCCCGCTCCTGACCAGGACAGCAGGACAGTGGTAGGCATGGATTGTTAGACTAACATCACCCCTTCAGGAGAAATGTTGTCTGCCTTAAATAATCCTTCTGTCAGCACAGTAGGCAGGAAAAACACACACAATGAGCCATGACTGTAACCCAACCCACTTTTCCTGCCTACTTGCAGTACAAGCCCTAAGCGGCAAGTCTGCAACTGGTCGACATTCCCTGTTCTGCTAAGTGCAAGACAGACAGACACAGAGGCGCAAACACACAGAGAAAGGTAGTACAGAAATGGGTCAAAACCAGGAGGGCAATTCAGCACAAAATCAGAGGATGGACCGTAGTCAAAGTAGCCAAGCAAAAGTCAGAACTAGGCGGGTATCAGGGTACAAAATCACAACTCAGAGGAAGGTCAGAGGCAAGCCGAGGTCAGTATACTAAACACTCCAAAACACTCCCATACAGAACCAGCTGTACCACAAGGGAGTAAATCAGTAACTGGCAAGGGTGAAAAGCCAGCAAAGGATTTAAATAGAGCACCAAGTCCCAAAATCAGAACCTGATAGGTCCATTAGTCAGACACAGCCACAGGAACAGAACAGCTGAATAATGAAGCACTGCTAGTTTTCACTGCTAGGAGCCCAGACAGGTAAGTTACTGACACCTTCCTTCTTTATATCAGGCTATCCTGCGACCTCTTATCATCTCTTAACTGTCGAGAAACTTCCCAGCAAGTGTTAAATTCTCCTGCAGCGCCTCCACAGGAGAAATGAGGCATAGCATTGTGTCCATTGAAATCAAAGGACTGTATAAAATACAGGCAAACTGGGTCCTCCGGAGGGACAGACACTCTTTATAGTCCTTCTTATTGATGAGCGGTCATGAACTTGGAATCTCCTTTATTAACTCTAAGGGAGTATTTAGAAATGTTTTTTTCACAAGCAGACCGCCCCTTTAAATGAAGCACAGAGATAATGGATGACTTGTGCGGCATCGTTTTTTATTCATTGTGAAATGCACTACTGACCTGATAACAAGCTGGTAATAATCATACAGAAATTTATACAAAATAATCCCAGTGTCCGGACCAGAGTCTGGTGGAATCAGCCGTCGTCGTGTAAACCTCATGCAAATAAAGGTGGATTGTAGTTTACTTTAGTTTTTATCAATGTGATAGTTTTTGTCTTTTAGTTTGTAATTCTTCAAGTTGCTGGTTGAATGTAAACATGCGTTGGTGATGGTATCGTTCACAGTACACGAGTTTCTGAGGGTTCTGTACATCATCATGACGCAGTCAGCATTGGCACTCTTCATGTGAGGTCATAATTCATCATATATCAATGTGATATACCATACGTATCCATAACACAAAAGACTAACTGCAGCCGAGAAATCATAGACAATGCAGCGGTCACATTCATTGCTCTTGTTACAAATGTATCAGATTTAAAGCAATGTCTTATAATGTTAAAAGAAAAAACATCTCTTGTTCCTGATATTTGTAATATTTTAAATATTTATATATATTTTTCTTAGCAGGCTACGCAGTCAGTGTTTACACGTAATTCACAGTATTTTAGAATGCACATCGCCCTCCATTTTTGGAAATTCTATATTTTAGTAAACCATTAGTCTAAAAATCAAATTGTCAAAATGAATATGTTTTACGACTTTTCATCAGTTTTCTTTTGGAATGCAACTCACTCTTCCCTTTATGAACAATTCTAAATCTTAGTAAACAAAAACAATTAATAAAAAATAATTATCAAAATGTATGTTTTGTGACTTTTCATCACTTTTTTAAAATCACCTCACCCTTCCCTTTATGAAATGCTAGTAAAAAAGAAAAAACAATTACTGTAATTTAAAAAAAAAAAAAATCAAATTGTCAAAATGAATGTTTTGTGACCTTTCATTCCCTTCATGAACAATTAAAAATTTTAATAAAACAAAAATGATTAATTAAAAAAATAAATTGTCAAAATTAATGCATTTGTGATATTTGATCAGTATTTCACTATGCACATCACCCTTCTTAAAAAAAAGTCTAAATTTTGGTAAAATAAAAACCATAAATAAAAAAAGAAATAAAATTGTCAAAATGAATACATTTTGTGATTTTTTTGATCAATATTTTATAATGCACATCACTTCCTTTTTGCAAATCTGATATTTTAGTTTAAAAAAAAAATCAATAAAAAATCAATAAATACATGAAATCATATTGTCAAAATTAAAAATGTTATGATTTTTCCCATGGAAAACTCATTACTGAAAGCAGTGGCATACTGTACATAGAAAGAGGGGCTTGATTTGTCACAGGCTGATATTTGTTTCCCCTCTATTTGATATTTGGGTCATTCCCGTCTCTCCCATGTTTGTAATGATGACAGTTCCTCGGAGGAGGGGCAACCTGAACGGATTCTTACCATGTAATAGTTAAGTGCCCTATCTCTTCATGTGCCATAATAGCTGCACGATTGGCCCCTATTATATTTATATACACATGTACTATGTTAAAAATATATTTATACTTTAATTTGCTAGATTATTTTGTATATTGTTTAGCATTTTGATTGTATGTAATAAGTTATGATTGTTGGACACATGTGCAGATTTATATTGCTCACACAGAACCAGTAGATGAGCTCTCGGCAATTATGAACTTGCTTTGTCCAATTAAAGGAGTTGTCCTATGTCATCTATGGCATATGACTAGGATATGCCAATAAATTTGAGATAGGTGCTGGTCCTAGAGGTGAGACCTGCACCCAGGGTGCACCTAGCCTTTCTGCTGCTTGAGGCAAAAACTAAAACAGCGCCTCAACCCCCTTCCCAATGCCAATTTCTTAACATAACCTCTTCCCTTCATGGCCCTTCCACTGCCCCCCTTGTCCCTACCTGGTGCTGTCTGGCCTCATTGGTGGTGCACCCCTACCTGTGCCTATCTCCAGAATGAGCACCCTGAAGTGAAGGGAGAGCATGCACAACCAGCCTCCATTCACTGCTGTGGGAGTCCCAAAAATAGGCAAGCACTTGTACAACTTGCATTTACTACTATGGGATTTCTGCAAATGCCCGGTGTGCTTTCTGTTCACTTCAGAGGCCGTATTCTGGAGAAAAGAGCTGGTCCTAGAGGTGAGACCCTCACTAATCTGATATCTCTGGCATATCCTGGAGATATACCAAAAATGACCCAAAAGGGACAACCCCTTTAAGACTCTGTGTTTAAAAATACAGACACCCTGATCAAATGATCAAGGGTCAAACTTTTGGAACGGTCATTACAATACATGGATGGTCCGTACGCCTAATATTGTGAGATGTCAATTGTTTGATTTATGGAAGTAAACTATAACATTTTACATATTTTGTAAACATGTTCACAATGATCTGGATTGATACATGTGTTACATATAGTATTACATTGTATTCTCTCTGTCATTCTATTTATATTTGATTATACTGATGTAATAAACTCACTTTGAGGATGTACCAACGACAAAAGAAATTGTGCCATAAACCCTACATGGAATGTTTTTCACACTTGGATGGATTTGTAACCGTTCTGCTGACCAGGCAGATAAAAAAAAAATCTAATAGAAAAATTGCTAATTTAATTTCAGTTTGGTTGCACTTAAATTTACAAATTACAAGTAAAAATTGCCTTGAAAAAATATTAAGAAAAGGTTTATTCTGTGTATAATTTACATTACATGCCAAAGACGACAGGAAGTGTCATTTATTTTTTATTTAATTTTTTTATTTTATTTTTCAGGATGGCTTCTGCTGCAAATGGCATTTATTTTTGGCCAGTGCTGTCACAGTAGATTTGTCTCTGCACCAGCATAGTCAATTAATTGGCCTTCAATGTCATGGATGAAGGCCATATGGAAGCACAATTTAAAGTTTGTGGGGTTTTTTTTGGTCTTATTCATGTTTAAGTTAAAATGATGCAAACAGTTTCAATATTAAATGTTGCTTAAAGGGAATGTATCATCAGAAAACTTATAACTTCTGCTTTTTCTGAATATTACAGTTTTTCTATTGACCAATTGAGCATATAAAGCAGGCTGACCTTCCCTGCTCCCTGTATCTCACTCTTCAGCTTTACTGTGCAGACTGGTGCAGAGTCAGCAGAGTCATCTCATTGTCATTAGAAGGAAGGATCAGCAGTCACCTCTTATCCAATATGGCCTCCCACAACAATGTTTAAAAAAAAAAAAATAAAGCTACAAACACTTTTAAAGAAGAACAAACACATTAGACTAAAATTCCATTAGAAAAAAATCAGTCACATCCATGAGACATTCCCTTTAAGTGACTTTTTCCTGCATTTTCATTTTTTTTCACATCACGAGATGTATTTAATAATAATTCTTATTTTGCACAAAAAAAAAAAGTTATGGGCTAAAAATGCAGAAATCCCACAAATGAATAATATCCATAAAGTCTGAGTCACAATCTTTACTTTGATCGTTTTCTTCTCCTTAATAAAAAACCTCCCTTTAATTAATTTATAGAATGATATATTAAAATATAAGGCGCCATCTTCTCTGGGTTTCTATAAGGTTACATAAAATATATTTAAAAGACAAAGTTTTATTTTTTTTCCTTATATGTAAAATGTGGCCATTTTTCCAGTGTATTTTTTTTTACTTTTCAGTTTTTAATTTTTTTTTTATTTTTATTTTATTTATTTCGCTTTCCCTTATTTTATTATTTTACCTTTAATATAATTTTCAGTGTAAAACATAGTTTTGCCCAGGATATAAAATGGCAGTTTTATCCATCCAGACTTTATCAGAGGACACCTTCCTGTCGGCCACGTTGATAGAGTCAGTGGTTCCAGATCCACTAATGAATCTTCTTGCCCTTTTTGTGCTGTCTGTCCCAGGGACATATGTGAAACGCTCATGGCAATTTTATGACTACAATGCACGCTCCGGCCCGTCCAATGTTCAGAGGGACTTCCTGCAAACAACAGAGAGATTTCACAAGTTTCCACTCTTGCTGCAATCCTAAGTGGCCACTAGAGGGCACCAGAGGTCCACAATGATGAAGCAATCAAAAAGTCACATAATAAGTCTAGGACCATCACAATAAGTCGCGTGACAAAAAGGGTACAGCTACATTGTGACATATGTCGCGCCACATTTTTTGTAACGATAGTCAATGGTGTTGTACTGCGACATGCGACAGTCACACAGAAATCCACTTGGTCGTGTCGCAGTATGTTGCATGTTGCAATAAGACACCATAGACTATCATTCTAAAAAATGTTGCACGACTTTTCTGCGATAAGAAGCCACGTGACATATGTCGTCATGTAGCCCTAGCCCTGTGATGAGTAACCTCCTGCAGTCCAGCTGTGGTGAAACTACAACTCCCAAGATGCACACTTGCTTGGCTGCTCTCAGAAGTCCACAGAAATGAATGGAGCATGCTGGGAGTTGTGGTTTCACCACAGCTGGAGTGCCGAGGGTTAGCCAGCACTGCTCTAGCCTAAGGGTAAGAATGAACATTCTTATATCACAGACCTGCTTTAGGGATGTTTCATTTTTTTAATGGGGTGTCAACTGCACTTGCCACAAAATGATGACTCACTGGGGTCTGATGTCTGATCGCCCTCCCCCAGCAATGCGAAAAATTAAACTATCTTGATCCAAGAATATAAAATAGCTGCTCATGTGTAGATATTTTCTAACACAAAGGATGTCACAATATTATCAGAAATATAACAATTGGCAACATTGTTAAACTTCATACATTCCTACTGCTACATTGTTACAAGACAGGACTGGCAGTTTTTTGGCTGCTGTGTCTTGTAGTCTTATTAAAGATATCTGAAATTCTACCGCACTTTTCTACTTGTATAATTATATTTGCATTACAATAAAGAGGAACTTAAAGGGGATGTCCTGGTTGATTCTAAAAAAAAGTGCCGCACCTGCTGGTTGAGTTGGGTATTACATTGAACCCTCTTCTAGAAAATATTACCTTAGGCACTTCACAGGAGGTTCGTACAATGGCTGCAGCACTGATGCAGGAGGGTGCCGAGGATGTTCTACAAGCATTGTAATTCTTATTGCTGCACAGATGGTGGCGCTATAACCATTGCAATATTAAAGCTGAACTGTAATCACTAGGTGTGGAGAGTCAGAGATCATAGATGGGATTTTACTAAAGGCTTGAAGGGGTTAATGACAGTTCCTGGGTGTTTTAGAGGATCCTCCATTAACCCCTATCAAGACTCCTAACACCCCCTGGATTGTGGGGATCACACTTTACCTGCGTCCACTCATTGGTTTGTGCATCATAAGATTCCACCGTATTAAGATAAGTCTGTCCATCGTATCCGCCAACAGCATAGAGTCTGTCCCCAAGAGAACAAACGCCAACTGCATCCCGAGGAACGCTCAGCGGCGCCACCGTCGTCCAGATGTCAGTTTTAGGATCATATCTACAATGAGAAACACAATACAATGCAACTAAAACAGGATAATGACACTGACACTCGGGGTACAGGATAATGACACTCGGGGTACAGGATAATGACACTGACACTTGGGGTACAGGATAATGACACTGACACTTGGGGTACAGGATAATGACACTGACACTGGGGGTACAGGATAATGACACTGACACTTGGGGTACAGGATAATGACACTGACACTCGGGGTACAGGATAATGACACTGACACTGGGGGTACAGGATAATAACACTGACACTTGGGGTACAGGATAATAACACTGACACTTGGGGTACAGGATAATGACACTCGGGTACAGGATAATGACACTGACACTCGGGGTACAGGATGATGACACTGACACTTGGGGTACAGGATAATGACACTGACACTGGGGGTACAGGATAATGACACTGACACTTGGGGTACAGGATAATGACACTGACACTGGGGGTACAGGATAATGACACTGACACTTGGGGTACAGGCTAATGACACTCGGGGTACAGGATGATGACACTGACACTCGGGGTACAGGATAATGACACTGACACTGGGGTACAGGATAATGACACTGACACTCGGGGTACAGGATAATGACACTGACACTCGGGGTACAGGATAATGACACTGACACTCGGGGTACAGGATAATGACACTGACACTCGGGGTACAGGATAATGACACTGACACTTGGGGTACAGGATAATGACACTGACACTCGGGGTACAGGATAATGACACTGACACTCGGGGTACAGGATAATGACACTGACATTCGGGGTACAGGATAATGACACTGACACTCGGGGTACAGGATGATGACACTGACACTCGGGGTACAGGATAATGACGCTGACACTCGGGTACGGGATAATGACGCTGACACTCGGGGTACAGGATAATGACACTGACACTCGGGGTACAGGATAATGACACTGACACTCGGGTACAGGATAATGACGCTGACACTCGGGGTACAGGATAATGACACTGACACTTGGGGTACAGGATAATGACACTGACACTTGGGGTACAGGATAATGACACTGACACTTGGGGTACAGGATAATGACACTGACACTTGGGGTACAGGATAATGACACTGACACTCGGGGTACAGGATAATGACACTGACACTCGGGGTACAGGATAATGACACTGACACTCGGGGTACAGGATAATGACACTGACACTCGGGGTACAGGATAATGAATACTGACACTTGGGGTACAGGATAATGACACTGACACTCGGGGTACAGGATAATGACACTGACATTCGGGGTACAGGATAATGATGCTGACATTCGGGGTACAGGATAATGACACTGACACTTGGGGTACAGGATAATGACACTCGGGGTACAGGATAATGACACTGACACTTGGGGTACAGGATAATGGACGGACACTTGGGGTACAGGATAATGACACTGACACTCGGGGTACAGGATAATGACACTGACACTTGGGGTACAAGATAATGACACTCGGGGTACAGGATAATGACACTGACACTCGGGGTACAGGATAATGACACTGACATTCGGGGTACAGGATAATGACACTGACACTCGGGGTACAGGATAATGACGCTGACACTCGGGGTACAGGATAATGACGCTGACACTCGGGGTACAGGATAATGACACTGACACTCGGGGTACAGGATAATGACACTGACACTCGGGGTACAGGATAATGACACTGACACTCGGGGTACAGGATAATGACACTGACACTCGGGGTACAGGATAATGACACTGACACTCGGGGTACAGGATAATGACACTGACACTCGGGGTACAGGATAATGACGCTGACACTTGGGGTACAGGATAATGACACTGACACTTGGGGTACAGGATAATGACACTGACACTCGGGGTACAGGATAATGACACTGACACTCGGGGTACAGGATAAGGACACAGACACTGTTCAGTATAATGCCGGGCGGCTCTGGTCCGCTGACCCTCCGCTGCCTCTGCTCCGCTCACCTCTCCATGCAGTCTGACAGCCGAGAACAGAGGTTTGATGCTGGGGCGTCATGGCCCCCGACGGCGTACAAGAATCCATTGTACGTAGCCACCCCCACGCCTCCTCGCCGCTTGGACATTGGCGCACACATGCTCCACTTGTTCGTGTGAGGATCAAAACATTCCATGGATTTAAGACAGGAGCTTCCGTCTCTGCCCCCGACGGCGTACAATCTGGGGGGACAAGAAAAAAATATACGTAGAAGACATGAGAGACCCTGAGACATCAGAAAACGTATCTTCTCATCACAAAGTTCTGCGACATTGTCAGTATTGCATTTCATTTCCTCACTGTTGTCAAGATCTCTGCTTGCCATCAGTGAATGGGAACATTCTTCCATAGAGGTCATTTTTTTATCATTGCAGTTTACTCATTTTGGGCTAAAAATTATTTTTCCAATTGATCTTTAATAAGAAATATTAAGCCGTTCTGTCACAAAGGGTTAACTGTTTTTCTAGATCTGTGAATTGAACTTTCACTTTGGGCCGGTCATCTATTAATCCTTATATCTAATTTACTAAGTAAGATAAGAACTGAGTAATAATGAGGGTTTATAAGGTCAGAGAGCAGAGATAAGGAGCCGTCAGCTGAGCTGCCTGACGGAACAGAGTGAAAAGTCATATCCTGCTGCTACAGCATCTCAGCCCCGTACAGAGAAAAGGGCTCCACATTTGTAATAAAGACCAATTGAAAAGATGATTTTTAGCTCAAAATGAGTACAATAAATTAATAAAAAAATGCCCTCAGGTGTATACATTCACTGAACTAATATTTCCCAGAGCTGAGGGATTGTTACATTATATCCAGCCCAGACAATCCTCTGTAGGCTAGACACATCAGCAGCTGAGCCCTTTCCTCTGTCCTAGTCATCTGTTACAATGTATCAGTGCAGGAGAAATGTGTCATCCTTCAGTTCAGGCTGTTTAGCTCTTAGTGGATTATACCGACGGATACACTGTAACAAACATATTGTGAACAGTTGAGGAATTTAAAGTCTAATACAAAGATGCAGAACTATTTTCATTATGTAATAATTAAAGGGTTTTTCTGAGTTTTTGATATTAATGGTTAATTCTGAGAACCACTGCCGATCAACTAAAGAGGGCAGTGATGTCACATTCATCAATCACATGGCCAGTGATGTCACTTTTATCAGTCACACGACGTTTGATTTCAGGTTCATCAGTCACATGGCCTGTGATGTCACATTCATCAGTCACATGGCCAGTGATGTCACTTTTATCAGTCACACGACGTTTGATTTCAGGTTCATCAGTCACAATACCAGTGATGTCACATTCATCAGTCACATGGCCTGTGATGTCACATTCATCAATCACATGACGTTTGATTTCAGGTTCATCAGTCACAATACCAGTGATGTCACATTCATCAGTCACATGGCCTGTGATGTCACATTCATCAATCACATGACGTTTGATTTCAGGTTCATCAGTCACAATACCAGTGATGTCACATTCATCAGTCACATGGCCTGTGATGTCACATTCATCAATCACATGACGTTTGATTTCAGGTCCATCAGTCACAATACCAGTGATGCCACATTTATCAGTCACATGGCCAGTGATGTCACGTTGATCAGTCACATGGCCAGTGATGTCATGTTGATCAGTCACATGGCTCAGCTTTACGATACATTTATATACAACTTGAGAATCCCTTTTGTTTTCCTTTTTTTTTGTATGAAGAACTGTGTTGCCTCATGAGGTGGAGTAGACTTTAGTGCTGCACTGACATTCCTCTGTAGCGCTCTTAATTATTACAAACTGTGCAAATCTACTCATCTAGCCCCCGCTGATCTCAAGAAGCTGGACTCACCATCAGACGCCGGATTACCGGAGTCTAAGTGTCCGCAGTGATGGAATTTACTGCGGAGAAAGGTATTTTGGGGTGAGACCTTGCAGCGTGCGCCAGCCATGGTGGTAACCTCAGAGGGGCACCAGATGGGTGAAGTACATTCTGAAGTATAATGAGTGGTCAATTTACTGACACCTTTCCCGCATACAGATGTCCCTGGCGACCGTTTCGTATATCCGACGGTTTCCTGTGATGAATGGCGGGTGATTGTGATATTGTTCTGTACACACTGGAGCGGGAGCGAGGCGACACAAGTGCACATTCAGTCCGCAGCTGCTCACAATGGACGCATGTGATCTGCAGCTCTGAGGGAAAATAAAATCTGCTGTCATCGCGTTTCCGGAAAACTGCTTAGCGCAGGAATCTTCAGCCATTATTAAATAACCTCCAATACTTTCCTGTATTTATCGCTGCCGCGGACTCCACCGCAGCGGGACGATTCTAACGCCTGATACACCGGAGGGGGGTATTTTAAAGTGGAAATATTAAGAATCAGTTCCTTAAAGGGCCGACGTCTTCTACAAAAGAAGCTTACTCAGGTTTTACATCTACTCTTCAAATTAAGACATCTGCATCGTGTCAGTGAATGGAGAAGTATTTGTCACAGCTGAAGGTCTTTTACAATGCATCAGTATAGTCCAGGGATCAGCAACCTTCGGCACTCCAGCTGCTGTGACACTACAACTCCAAGCCTGTTCTTCTAACTCCCACAGAAGTGAATGAAGCATTCTGTGAGTTGTACTTTATGATCAGCTGGAGTGTTGGAGGTTACTGAGCCCTTTGCTACCGGGGTAACGTTACTAACCAAGCACCTGGTCCCTGCATCAGCAGCAGAAGTTTGGCAGGATGATCCAGCAGCCACAGAAGTCAAGAGCCACCAGATGGCACCCTCCGTTTCAGGGAGAAGCCACAGCCGGAGCCTCTGATCCCTGGATTGTCACCATCATCACAGTCCTTTCAGCTGGGTCAGCTGACAACATCATCCTTCACTTTCCAGTCCACAGTGATCCAGTACTAACTACCCTGGAAAATGAAGCCAGTAGCAGCCCGGGGAGCTGGCGGTTCTTCCTTGGGTGCAACCTTGCCTGAACCGCTGCAGCCAGAAGTCTTTACCCCTGCTGTCCCGGCAGGAGGATCCGGAAAGTTGAAGGCTCAAGTGGCTGCAGCGCTCACCAGTGTGACCACCACCCGGTGAAGTCCAAATTTTAGCAGAAGAGGGCAGTGGAGCTCAACCACGGCAGCCAGCCTGGCCTACAGGAGGCAGGAGCGCCCCCTTATGTCCTTCAGCAGCAATAGCAGCGAGGAGGACTTCAGGCCCCTCATCTGAGGAACCCTACAACTGGCTGTCACTGTCTGACTGATTTAAAGTACACCTCATGGTCTGGATCTATAAGAGCCTGACAGGTGAGAGCTAGTTGGCACTTGTTTTTAGTTTATGTTGTTTTTATTGCCCCCTGTTTGACTCTCACCCAGAAGGACATGGCTTGTCAGGATTGTCAGGATTGTCAGGAACCCCCCCCCCCCCCCATTATGCAGAAAATTCACTGTTGCGCCTAAGCACGCCTATATTCCTTTTCCCCCCATTCTCAGGTTATTTGGGAGCCCTCTTTGCATAAAGGGTTCTCTATTTGCTGCTATTTTATATTATCTATGTGGATTACACATTACCTGTTTGGATTACAAAATTACCTCACATGGATTACAATTGAATTTTGGACAATGTGTTCCAGTGTTTTATGTCAAGCAGCCACGAGGAGAGACTCAAATGTATATCTGAGCCTATTATGCTTGCAAATGTGAAATTGATTGCACTAAAATGTTTGCATAATTATGTCTTTGCTGTATTTTAGCAATAATGTTTTTACAGGTTCAGCAACGTTCAAGCACTTTAGCCCATTGTGTGTATTCTTTTTCAGGTACTGCAATGTGTCCTATTATGCACGTATTGTACAGTGTTTTTGGCAAATTATGCACTTAGCTGGATAGCTAGCAGTGAGCACCTTACTTTTCTACCTCATATGGACTGCCTCTGCTGAGGACTGTACACCGCGGCCTAGCGTTGTGCGTGCGTATGATGCAATCGCGAGTCAATAGTACACTAAGGTTTCATGCGCACTTTGTACGCTAATGCTTACATATTCAGTTCAGTAGAATACTTTTAACAATGCTTAGACTGTATGTTCATAATTTGTGCAGGAATGTTCACAAAACAACGATTATTTTTTAACGCAGCTTTGACCGAATAAATTCATATTAAGAACGAATCTTGTCATAAATTAGTCGATTATTCGCCAAAGCGATTTTTTGAAGATTTGCTCATCTCTAAGCAGGACTAAGGCCTTATTCACACAGTCAGTGTTTGGTCAGTGATTTTGAGCCCAAACCAGGTGTGGCTTTAGGCTTGGGCTACATGGCGACATGTGTTGCGCGACAATTTTTATAATGGAAGTCTATGGTGTCGCACTGCGACATGCTGCGATGCGACAGTCGCAGAAAAATCCATCCAAGATGGATTTTTTGCAACTGTCGTGTCGCAGTCGCAGCATGTCGCATGTCGCAGTGCGACACCATAGACTTCCATTATAAAAATTGTCGTGCGACAAGAAGTCACGCGACAACTGTCGTCGTGTAGCCCTAGCCTTAAACACAGAACAGGTGCAGATCGTTCTCTTCTTCCTCATGTCTGTGGAGGCTCTGCTACTTTTTTTGACAGTATTTTCAATCAAGATGGCGGCGGCCTGTATGCGTGAAAATAGATGTAAGTATGATTTTTTTTCCCCACTTTCAGGGTACATTGATTTGTTACCACGGAGCATCAGGAAATTCGGCTTTGCAGCAAATCAAATTTTCCATGAAATTCAGATCAAAGTCCACTTCATATACTTCAATTCACTCAAACCCTACTGATGATGTCACCACGCCTGGCCAGCTCCCCGACATGGTGATGTCACACGTCAGCACTCATGAGATTTGATATGTTTTCTTCAATCAAGCGTTGACGGCCTCCCCGGGATCAAATGGATGAGGAATGTTTTGGGTTTTTTTACTGCTATTTCAGGAAAAATTGATTCGTTAACATGAAGTGCCAACAAATTCTGATTCATTGCAAATCAAATTTTTCCTAAGATTCGGATAAAATTGCACCTTGTCAAATTCAATTAGAGAAACACTAAATTGTGAGCCAAAACCGAGAGCAGATCCTCCAGAGAGATGAGATGTGACGGAAGGATTTCTTTCTGTTCTGTGTTCAGAGCCGCTCCTGGTTTTAGCTGAAAATCAGTGATGGAAATAACTGAAGTGTGAACTCGGCCTAACGAGTCGGCAGCAGTTGTTCCTGGCTCTTTATTTTACAGCTTTGCGGCACGTTTCTTCGTCTGATGCGCAGGATTCCTAAGTCCATCTGTGGAGATGACAAGGATTTGCATCCGGTATTTCTGCTGTGATTTCTCAGGTGAGCGCCCGCCGTTACATCAGTGCGGTATGGCTCTATATGGTGCTCTTCTCTAATTTCACCACTAGGTGTCAGCATTGTCCCTAACATTCCTGATCCTCATCCCATCCCAGGACCTGCCCTTGTAGCAGTGGACGGCAGCTCGACCATCAGTCCAGTGGTTACTAATGTTGCACTTACATCTCTGATCCCATTTGCTCCAGTGATACATTCTTAGTGTAAATATTTTCTTGTTACAAACAGACCAAAATAAACAAAATCAACTTGTGAGATCTGAAGGGTTAACTAGATGTTACATAGTATATCAGTAGATGGCACCAGAAGTTACAGTATGTCTGATGGAGACTGTCCAGTGAGCTCGGCCTGACATGCAGCGCTCCTCCATATTTGTGTTTTCATTTCCAGGTTTTCCTGGTTTGCAGCAGAAATCAGCCAGATCCTCCCTCATTGGACTACAACTCCCAACATGCTTAGTTTTTTCATTTATTTATGATATCAGATTATGTCTAAGGGCCCATTCAGCGCCGTACCATATGCACCGCAAATTTTTGGCCAGATACCCATTTCTCTCCCATTACGTCTACAGACAGACTAGGGCGATCATTTATTACAGTGTCTTGCGCTTGTTTTATTCTAATTTTTCCTATTTTAAATTGTTTAATTTTTTTAGGTTCATTTACTAATGAAAGTGCGGCTGTATTGGAGACATCTGCGTCTCGTTCAACGAATTATAGTCACATCTTCTGGTAGCCGTGTATATGGTTGTGAACTAAAAGCAGTCTAATTGCACACGATCCACCTGCGCCCTGACGAATACAAAGACACGTCGCCCAATTCATCATCATTCGTACTTTGTATCATCAGCCGGGGCCCCTGTGATAGATCTGGTACAGCACTAGACCCCGGTATAAGGAGGTAATGTACCATCAGCCGGGGCCCCTGTGATAGATCTGGTACAGGACTAGACCCCGGTATAAGGAGGTAATGTACCATCAGCCGGGGCCCCTGTGATAGATCTGGTACAGGACTAGACCCCGGTATAAGGAGGTAATGTACCATCAGCCGAGGCCCCTGTGATAGATCTGGTACAGGACTAGACCCCGGTATAAGGAGGTAATGTACCATCAGCCGGGGCCCCTGTGATAGATCTGGTACAGGACTAGACCCGGTATAAGGAGGTAATGTACCATCAGCCGGGGCCCCTGTGATAGATCTGGTACAGGACTAGACCCCGGTATAAGGAGGTAATGTATCATCAGCCGGGGCCCCTGTGATAGATCTGGTGCAGGACTAGACCCCGGTATAAGGAGGTAATGTATCATCAGCCGGGGCCCCTGTGATAGATCTGGTACAGGACTAGACCCCGGTATAAGGAGGTAATGTACCATCAGCCGAGGCCCCTGTGATAGATCTGGTACAGGACTAGACCCCGGTATAAGGAGGTAATGTATCATCAGCCGGGGCCCCTGTGATAGATCTGGTACAGGACTAGACCCCGGTATAAGGAGGTAATGTACCATCAGCCGGGGCCCCTGTGATAGATGTGGTACAGGACTAGACCCCGGTATAAGGAGGTAATGTACCATCAGCCGGGGCCCCTGTGATAGATCTGGTACAGGACTAGACCCCGGTATAAGGAGGTAATGTACCATCAGCCGGGGCCCCTGTGATAGATCTGGTACAGGACTAGACCCGGTATAAGGAGGTAATGTACCATCAGCCGGGCCCCTGTGATAGATCTGGTACAGGACTAGACCCCGGTATAAGGAGGTAATGTATCATCAGCCGGGGCCCCTGTGATAGATCTGGTACAGGACTAGACCCCGGTATAAGGAGGTAATGTATCATCAGCCGGGGCCCCTGTGATAGATCTGGTGCAGGACTAGACCCCGGTATAAGGAGGTAATGTATCATCAGCCGGGGCCCCTGTGATAGATCTGGTACAGGACTAAACCCCGATATAAGGAGGTAATGTACCATCAGCCGGGGCCCCTGTGATAGATCTGGTACAGGACTAGACCCCGGTATAAGGAGGTAATGTATCATCAGCCGGGGCCCCTGTGATAGATCTGGTACAGGACTAGACCCCGGTATAAGGAGGTAATGTACCATCAGCCGGGGCCCCTGTGATAGATCTGGTACAGGACTAGACCCCGGTATAAGGAGGTAATGTATCATCAGCCGGGGCCCCTGTGATAGATCTGGTACAGGACTAGACCCCGGTATAAGGAGGTAATGTATCATCAGCCGGGGCCCCTGTGATAGATCTGGTACAGGAGTAGACCCCGGTATAAGGAGGTAATGTATCATCAGCCGGGGTCCCCTGTGATAGATCTGGTACAGGACTAGACCCCGGTATAAGGAGGTAATGTACCATCAGCCGGGGCCCCTGTGATAGATCTGGTACAGGACTAGACCCCGGTATAAGGAGGTAATGTACCATCAGCCGGGGCCCCTGTGATAGATCTGGTACAGGACTAGACCCCGGTATAAGGAGGTAATGTACCATCAGCCGGGGCCCCTGTGATAGATCTGGTACAGGACTAAACCCCGGTATAAGGAGGTAATGTACCATCAGCCGGGGCCCCTGTGATAGATCTGGTACAGGACTAGACCCCGGTATAAGGAGGTAATGTATCATCAGCCGGGGCCCCTGTGATAGATCTGGTACAGGACTAGACCCCGGTATAAGGAGGAAATGTATCATCAGCCGGGGCCCCTGTGATAGATCTGGTACAGGACTAGACCCCGGTATAAGGAGGTAATGTATCATCAGCCGGGGCCCCTGTGATAGATCTGGTACAGGACTAGACCCCAGTATAAGGAGGTAATGTATCATCAGCCGGGGCCCCTGTGATAGATCTGGTGCAGGACTAGACCCCGGTATATGGAGGTAATGTATCATCAGCCGGGGCCCCTGTGATAGATCTGGTACAGGACTAGACCCCGGTATAAGGAGGTAATGTATCATCAGCCGGGGCCCCTGTGATAGATCTGGTACAGGACTAGACCCCGGTATAAGGAGGTAATGTACCATCAGCCGGGGCCCCTGTGATAGATCTGGTACAGGACTAGACCCCGGTATAAGGAGGTAATGTACCATCAGCCGGGGCCCCTGTGATAGATCTGGTACAGGACTAGACCCCGGTATAAGGAGGTAATGTATCATCAGCCGGGGCCCCTGTGATAGATCTGGTACAGGACTAGACCCCGGTATAAGGAGGTAATGTATCATCAGCCGGGCCCCTGTGATAGATCTGGTACAGGACTAGACCCCGGTATAAGGAGGTAATGTATCATCAGCCGGGGCCCCTGTGATAGATCTGGTGCAGGACTAGACCCCGGTATAAGGAGGTAATGTACCATCAGCCGGGGCCCCTGTGATAGATCTGGTGCAGGACTAGACCCCGGTATAAGGAGGTAATGTATCATCAGCCGGGGCCCCTGTGATAGATCTGGTGCAGGACTAGACCCCGGTATAAGGAGGTAATGTATCATCAGCCGGGGCCCCTGTGATAGATCTGGTACAGGACTAGACCCCGGTATAAGGAGGTAATGTACCATCAGCCGGGGCCCCTGTGATAGATCTGGTACAGGACTAGACCCCTGTATAAGGAGGTAATGTACCATCAGCCGGGGCCCCTGTGATAGATCTGGTACAGGACTAGACCCCGGTATAAGGAGGTAAGGTATCATCAGCCGGGGCCCCTGTGATAGATCTGGTACAGGACTAGACCCCGGTATAAGGAGGTAATGTACCATCAGCCGGGGCCCCTGTGATAGATCTGGTGCAGGACTAGACCCCGGTATAAGGAGGTAATGTATCATCAGCCGGGGCCCCTGTGATAGATCTGGTACAGGACTAGACCCCGGTATAAGGAGGTAATGTATCATCAGCCGGGGCCCCTGTGATAGATCTGGTACAGGACTAGACCCCGGTATAAGGAGGTAATGTATCATCAGCCGGGGCCCCTGTGATAGATCTGGTACAGGACTAGGCCCCTGTATAAGGAGGTAATGTATCATCAGCCGGGGCCCCTGTGATAGATCTGGTACAGGACTAGACCCCGGTATAAGGAGGTAATGTATCATCAGCCGGGCCCCTGTGATAGATCTGGTACAGGACTAGACCCCGGTATAAGGAGGTAATGTACCATCAGCCGGGGCCCCTGTGATAGATCTGGTACAGGACTAGACCCCGGTATAAGGAGGTAATGTACCATCAGCCGGGGCCCCTGTGATAGATCTGGTACAGGACTAGACCCCGGTATAAGGAGGTAATGTACCATCAGCCGGGGCCCCTGTGATAGATCTGGTACAGGACTAGACCCCGGTATAAGGAGGTAATGTATCATCAGCCGGGGCCCCTGTGATAGATCTGGTACAGGACTAGACCCCGGTATAAGGAGGTAATGTACCATCAGCCGGGGCCCCTGTGATAGATCTGGTACAGGACTAGACCCCGGTATAAGGAGGTAATGTATCATCAGCCGGGGCCCCTGTGATAGATCTGGTACAGGACTAGACCCCGGTATAAGGAGGTAATGTATCATCAGCCGGGGCCCCTGTGATAGATCTGGTACAGGACTAGACCCCGGTATAAGGAGGTAATGTACCATCAGCCGGGGCCCCTGTGATAGATCTGGTACAGGACTAGACCCCGGTATAAGGAGGTAATGTATCATCAGCCGGGGCCCCTGTGATAGATCTGGTACAGGACTAGACCCCGGTATAAGGAGGTAATGTATCATCAGCCGGGGCCCCTGTGATAGATCTGGTACAGGACTAGACCCCGGTATAAGGAGGTAATGTATCATCAGCCGGGGCCCCTGTGATAGATCTGGTACAGGACTAGACCCCGGTATAAGGAGGTAATGTATCATCAGCCGGGGCCCCTGTGATAGATCTGGTACAGGACTAGACCCCGGTATAAGGAGGTAATGTACCATCAGCCGGGGCCCCTGTGATAGATCTGGTGCAGGACTAGACCCCGGTATAAGGAGGTAATGTACCATCAGCCGGGGCCCCTGTGATAGATCTGGTACAGGACTAGACCCCGGTATAAGGAGGTAATGTATCATCAGCCGGGGCCCCTGTGATAGATCTGGTGCAGGACTAGACCCGGTATAAGGAGGTAATGTATCATCAGCCGGGGCCCCTGTGATAGATCTGGTACAGGACTAGACCCCGGTATAAGGAGGTAATGTATCATCAGCCGGGGCCCCTGTGATAGATCTGGTACAGGACTAGACCCCGGTATAAGGCGGTAATGTACCATCAGCCGGGGCCCCTGTGATAGATCTGGTACAGGACTAGACCCCGGTATAAGGAGGTAATGTACATCAGCCGGGGCCCCTGTGATAGATCTGGTACAGGACTAGACCCCGGTATAAGGAGGTAATGTATCATCAGCCGGGGCCCCTGTGATAGATCTGGTACAGGACTAGACCCCGGTATAAGGAGGTAATGTACCATCAGCCGGGGCCCCTGTGATAGATCTGGTACAGGACTAGACCCCGGTATAAGGAGGTAATGTACCATCAGCCGGGGCCCCTGTGATAGATCTGGTACAGGACTAGACCCCGGTATAAGGAGGTAATGTATCATCAGCCGGGGCCCCTGTGATAGATCTGGTACAGGACTAGACCCCGGTATAAGGAGGTAATGTACCATCAGCCGGGGCCCCTGTGATAGATCTGGTACAGGACTAGACCCCGGTATAAGGAGGTAATGTATCATCAGCCGGGGCCCCTGTGATAGATCTGGTACAGGACTAGACCCCGGTATAAGGAGGTAATGTACCATCAGCCGGGGCCCCTGTGATAGATCTGGTACAGGACTAGACCCCGGTATAAGGAGGTAATGTATCATCAGCCGGGGCCCCTGTGATAGATCTGGTACAGGACTAGACCCCGGTATAAGGAGGTAATGTACCATCAGCCGGGGCCCCTGTGATAGATCTGGTACAGGACTAGACCCCGGTATAAGGAGGTAATGTACCATCAGCCGGGGCCCCTGTGATAGATCTGGTACAGGACTAGACCCCGGTATAAGGAGGTAATGTATCATCAGCCGGGGCCCCTGTGATAGATCTGGTACAGGACTAGACCCCGGTATAAGGAGGTAATGTATCATCAGCCGGGGCCCCTGTGATAGATCTGGTACAGGACTAGACCCCGGTATAAGGAGGTAATGTATCATCAGCCGGGGCCCCTGTGATAGATCTGGTACAGGACTAGACCCCGGTATAAGGAGGTAATGTATCATCAGCCGGGGCCCCTGTGATAGA
Organism: Rhinella marina; assembly: GCA_900303285.1. NCBI lineage: Eukaryota > Metazoa > Chordata > Amphibia > Anura > Bufonidae > Rhinella > Rhinella marina. The sequence continues at coordinate 41,204 of ONZH01026550.1, read as the reverse complement.
TCTGGTACAGGACTAGACCCCGGTATAAGGAGGTAATGTACCATCAGCCGGGGCCCCTGTGATAGATCTGGTACAGGACTAGACCCCGGTATAAGGAGGTAATGTATCATCAGCCGGGGCCCCTGTGATAGATCTGGTACAGGACTAGACCCCGGTATAAGGAGGTAATGTATCATCAGCCGGGGCCCCTGTGATAGATCTGGTACAGGACTAGACCCCGGTATAAGGAGGTAATGTACCATCAGCCGGGGCCCCTGTGATAGATCTGGTACAGGACTAGACCCCGGTATAAGGAGGTAATGTATCATCAGCCGGGGCCCCTGTGATAGATCTGGTACAGGACTAGACCCCGGTATAAGGAGGTAATGTATCATCAGCCGGGGCCCCTGTGATAGATCTGGTACAGGACTAGACCCCGGTATAAGGAGGTAATGTATCATCAGCCGGGGCCCCTGTGATAGATCTGGTACAGGACTAGACCCCGGTATAAGGAGGTAATGTACCATCAGCCGGGGCCCCTGTGATAGATCTGGTACAGGACTAGACCCCGGTATAAGGAGGTAATGTACCATCAGCCGGGGCCCCTGTGATAGATCTGGTACAGGACTAGACCCCGGTATAAGGAGGTAATGTATCATCAGCCGGGGCCCCTGTGATAGATCTGGTACAGGACTAGACCCCGGTATAAGGAGGTAATGTATCATCAGCCGGGGCCCCTGTGATAGATCTGGTACAGGACTAGACCCCGGTATAAGGAGGTAATGTATCATCAGCCGGGGCCCCTGTGATAGATCTGGTGCAGGACTAGACCCCGGTATAAGGAGGTAATGTATCATCAGCCGGGGCCCCTGTGATAGATCTGGTACAGGACTAGACCCCGGTATAAGGAGGTAATGTACCATCAGCCGGGGCCCCTGTGATAGATCTGGTACAGGACTAGACCCCGGTATAAGGAGGTAATGTATCATCAGCCGGGGCCCCTGTGATAGATCTGGTACAGGACTAGACCCCGGTATAAGGAGGTAATGTATCATCAGCCGGGGCCCCTGTGATAGATCTGGTACAGGACTAGACCCCGGTATAAGGAGGTAATGTACCATCAGCCGGGGCCCCTGTGATAGATCTGGTACAGGACTAGACCCCGGTATAAGGAGGTAATGTATCATCAGCCGGGGCCCCTGTGATAGATCTGGTACAGGACTAGACCCCGGTATAAGGAGGTAATGTATCATCAGCCGGGGCCCCTGTGATAGATCTGGTACAGGACTAGACCCGGTATAAGGAGGTAATGTATCATCAGCCGGGGCCCCTGTGATAGATCTGGTGCAGGACTAGACCCCGGTATAAGGAGGTAATGTATCATCAGCCGGGGCCCCTGTGATAGATCTGGTACAGGACTAGACCCCGGTATAAGGAGGTAATGTACCATCAGCCGGGGCCCCTGTGATAGATCTGGTACAGGACTAGACCCCGGTATAAGGAGGTAATGTATCATCAGCCGGGGCCCCTGTGATAGATCTGGTACAGGACTAGACCCCGGTATAAGGAGGTAATGTACCATCAGCCGGGGCCCCTGTGATAGATCTGGTACAGGACTAGACCCCGGTATAAGGAGGTAATGTACCATCAGCCGGGGCCCCTGTGATAGATCTGGTACAGGACTAGACCCCGGTATAAGGAGGTAATGTACCATCAGCCGGGGCCCCTGTGATAGATCTGGTACAGGACTAGACCCGGTATAAGGAGGTAATGTATCATCAGCCGGGGCCCCTGTGATAGATCTGGTACAGGACTAGACCCCGGTATAAGGAGGTAATGTACCATCAGCCGGGGCCCCTGTGATAGATCTGGTGCAGGACTAGACCCCGGTATAAGGAGGTAATGTATCCATCAGCCGGGGCCCCTGTGATAGATCTGGTACAGGACTAGACCCCGGTATAAGGAGGTAATGTACCATCAGCCGGGGCCCCTGTGATAGATCTGGTACAGGACTAGACCCCGGTATAAGGAGGTAATGTATCATCAGCCGGGGCCCCTGTGATAGATCTGGTACAGGACTAGACCCCGGTATAAGGAGGTAATGTACCATCAGCCGGGGCCCCTGTGATAGATCTGGTACAGGACTAGACCCCGGTATAAGGAGGTAATGTATCATCAGCCGGGCCCCTGTGATAGATCTGGTACAGGACTAGACCCCGGTATAAGGAGGTAATGTATCATCAGCCGGGGCCCCTGTGATAGATCTGGTACAGGACTAGACCCCGGTATAAGGAGGTAATGTACCATCAGCCGGGGCCCCTGTGATAGATCTGGTGCAGGACTAGACCCCGGTATAAGGAGGTAATGTATCATCAGCCGGGGCCCCTGTGATAGATCTGGTACAGGACTAGACCCCGGTATAAGGAGGTAATGTACCATCAGCCGGGGCCCCTGTGATAGATCTGGTACAGGACTAGACCCCGGTATAAGGAGGTAATGTATCATCAGCCGGGGCCCCTGTGATAGATCTGGTGCAGGACTAGACCCCGGTATAAGGAGGTAATGTACCATCAGCCGGGGCCCCTGTGATAGATCTGGTACAGGACTAGACCCCGGTATAAGGAGGTAATGTATCATCAGCCGGGGCCCCTGTGATAGATCTGGTGCAGGACTAGACCCCGGTATAAGGAGGTAATGTATCATCAGCCGGGGCCCCTGTGATAGATCTGGTGCAGGACTAGACCCCGTATAAGGAGGTAATGTACCATCAGCCGGGGCCCCTGTGATAGATCTGGTACAGGACTAGACCCCGGTATAAGGAGGTAATGTATCATCAGCCGGGGCCCCTGTGATAGATCTGGTGCAGGACTAGACCCCGGTATAAGGAGGTAATGTACCATCAGCCGGGGCCCCTGTGATAGATCTGGTACAGGACTAGACCCCGGTATAAGGAGGTAATGTACCATCAGCCGGGCCCCTGTGATAGATCTGGTACAGGACTAGACCCCGGTATAAGGAGGTAATGTATCATCAGCCGGGGCCCCTGTGATAGATCTGGTACAGGACTAGACCCCGGTATAAGGAGGTAATGTATCATCAGCCGGGGCCCCTGTGATAGATCTGGTACAGGACTAGACCCCGGTATAAGGAGGTAATGTATCATCAGCCGGGGCCCCTGTGATAGATCTGGTACAGGACTAGACCCCGGTATAAGGAGGTAATGTATCATCAGCCGGGGCCCCTGTGATAGATCTGGTACAGGACTAGACCCCGGTATAAGGAGGTAATGTATCATCAGCCGGGGCCCCTGTGATAGATCTGGTACAGGACTAGACCCCGGTATAAGGAGGTAATGTATCATCAGCCGGGCCCCTGTGATAGATCTGGTACAGGACTAGACCCCGGTATAAGGAGGTAATGTACCATCAGCCGGGGCCCCTGTGATAGATCTGGTACAGGACTAGACCCCGGTATAAGGAGGTAATGTATCATCAGCCGGGGCCCCTGTGATAGATCTGGTACAGGACTAGACCCCGGTATAAGGAGGTAATGTATCATCAGCCGGGGCCCCTGTGATAGATCTGGTACAGGACTAGACCCCGGTATAAGGAGGTAATGTACCATCAGCCGGGGCCCCTGTGATAGATCTGGTACAGGACTAGACCCCGGTATAAGGAGGTAATGTATCATCAGCCGGGGCCCCTGTGATAGATCTGGTACAGGACTAGACCCCGGTATAAGGAGGTAATGTATCATCAGCCGGGGCCCCTGTGATAGATCTGGTACAGGACTAGACCCCGGTATAAGGAGGTAATGTATCATCAGCCGGGGCCCCTGTGATAGATCTGGTACAGGACTAGACCCCGGTATAAGGAGGTAATGTATCATCAGCCGGGGCCCCTGTGATAGATCTGGTACAGGACTAGACCCCGGTATAAGGAGGTAATGTACCATCAGCCGGGGCCCCTGTGATAGATCTGGTGCAGGACTAGACCCCGGTATAAGGAGGTAATGTACCATCAGCCGGGGCCCCTGTGATAGATCTGGTACAGGACTAGACCCCGGTATAAGGAGGTAATGTACCATCAGCCGGGGCCCCTGTGATAGATCTGGTACAGGACTAGACCCCGGTATAAGGAGGTAATGTACCATCAGCCGGGGCCCCTGTGATAGATCTGGTACAGGAACCGATAGGGGAACCGGCCCTGTATATAGACTGCCCGTAAGGGTAATGTACCATCAGCCGGGGCCCCTGTGATAGATCTGGTACAGGACTAGACCCCGGTATAAGGAGGTAATGTATCATCAGCCGGGGCCCCTGTGATAGATCTGGTACAGGACTAGACCCCGGTATAAGGAGGTAATGTATCATCAGCCGGGGCCCCTGTGATAGATCTGGTGCAGGACTAGACCCCGGTATAAGGAGGTAATGTACCATCAGCCGGGCCCCTGTGATAGATCTGGTGCAGGACTAGACCCCGGTATAAGGAGGTAATGTACCATCAGCCGGGGCCCCTGTGATAGATCTGGTACAGGACTAGACCCCGGTATAAGGAGGTAATGTACCATCAGCCGGGGCCCCTGTGATAGATCTGGTACAGGACTAGACCCCGGTATAAGAGGTAATGTATCATCAGCGGGGCCCCTGTGATAGATCTGGTACAGGACTAGACCCCGGTATAAGGAGGTAATGTATCATCAGCCGGGGCCCCTGTGATAGATCTGGTACAGGAACCCCGGTAAGGATTCCAGCCGGGCCCTGGAAGATCTGGTAAGGAACCCCGGTATAAGGAGGTAATGTACCATCAGCCGGGGCCCCTGTGATAGATCTGGTACAGGACTAGACCCCGGTATAAGGAGGTAATGTATCATCAGCCGGGGCCCCTGTGATAGATCTGGTACAGGACTAGACCCCGGTATAAGGAGGTAATGTACCATCAGCCGGGGCCCCTGTGATAGATCTGGTGCAGGACTAGACCCCGGTATAAGGAGGTAATGTATCATCAGCCGGGGCCCCTGTGATAGATCTGGTACAGGACTAGACCCCGGTATAAGGAGGTAATGTATCCTCAGCCGGGGCCCCTGTGATAGATCTGGTACAGGACTAGACCCCGGTATAAGGAGGTAATGTATCATCAGCCGGGGCCCCTGTGATAGATCTGGTACAGGACTAGACCCCGGTATAAGGAGGTAATGTACCATCAGCCGGGGCCCCTGTGATAGATCTGGTGCAGGACTAGACCCCGGTATAAGGAGGTAATGTATCCTCAGCCGGGGCCCCTGTGATAGATCTGGTACAGGACTAGACCCCGGTATAAGGAGGGTAATGTATCATCAGCCGGGCCCCTGTGATAGATCTGGTACAGGACTAGACCCCGGTATAAGGAGGTAATGTATCATCAGCCGGGGCCCCTGTGATAGATCTGGTACAGGACTAGACCCCGGTATAAGGAGGTAATGTACCATCAGCCGGGCCCCTGTGATAGATCTGGTACAGGACTAGACCCCGGTATAAGGGAGGTAATGTACCATCAGCCGGGGCCCCTGTGATAGATCTGGCTACAGGACTAGACCCCGGTATAAGGAGGTAATGTATCCATCAGCCGGGGCCCCTGTGATAGATCTGGTACAGGACTAGACCCCGGTATAAGGAGGTAATGTATCATCAGCCGGGGCCCCTGTGATAGATCTGGTGCAGGACTAGACCCCGGTATAAGGAGGTAATGTATCATCAGCCGGGGCCCCTGTGATAGATCTGGTGCAGATCTCGTCGGTACATTGTCAGTACATTTACACCACAAGATTATCGCTATAACTGGCGTTACTAGTAAAGCTGGTTAGAGATGATCTGTTCAATTGTCGGTCGGTGTAAAGGGCCCTTAAGTCATATTCTCTGCTGCCTCCTGGTAAATCCATCCTCCGTATACAGATCACTATCAGGAGAATCCAGTATCCCACCTATAAAACATGAGACAGGCTGCCATAAATATCCTGCACTCACTTGTTATTCAAAGCTGCCACCCCGACTGTACTCCTGGGTGTGGACATACTGGCCACGTAATTCCACTGCCGGGCCTGAGGGTCCCATCGCTCCACTGTGTTCAGATAGCTCCATCCATCATGGCCGCCTACAGCATACATGGGACCTTCCAGCACGGCCACCCCTGAAAAGACAAGTAAGTGTTACCAGTACCAAAAACCAGTGGCAGCGTGGTGTCTGATATACATAAAGGGGAGTCCTCAGCTATCCTCCCCGCCTGCAGCCTTCATAATTTACTTTCCTTATATCCACACTGATGGACCTACATCCTGTAAAGATATTTGAGATATTAATTGTATATTTCCCAAAATAGCAGCTAAGCAAAACCGCACGCTCTGTGCTGACAGATGGAGCTGACTCCGGCACAGAGGTCACAGGGACGTCCTGAAAATGAACAAAATTCTGCTGATCTGGAGATTTTTACATTCAGGGAGATCAGATGGATACAAAGTAACTGCCAAAACATAGCACTTCCTGCAAAGAAAAAGAATGTAACCAACGAGCAAGTCGGCGATTTCTCCAAAAAGGGAAGGGAGCATTGAGTAGGTATCACACATGATAGGATTAGATACACACCATAGCAGACAGTATCACACATGATAGGATTAGATACACACCATAGCAGACAGTATCACACATGATAGGATTAGATACACACCATAGCAGACAGTATCACACATGATAGGATTAGATACACACCATAGCAGACAGTATCACACATGATAGGATTAGATACACACCATAGCAGACAGTATCACACATGATAGGATTAGATACACACCATAGCAGACAGTATCACACATGATAGGATTAGATACACACCATAGCAGACAGTATCACACATGATAGGATTAGATACACACCATAGCAGACAGTATCACACATGATAGGATTAAGATTAACACACCATAGCAGACAGTATGACATTTGTTAGGGATTAGATACACACCATAGCAGACAGTATCACACATGATAGGATTAGATACACACCATAGCAGACAGTATCACACATGATAGGATTAGATACACACCATAGCAGACAGCATCACATTTGTTAGGATTAGATACACACCATAGCAGACAGCATCACATTTGTTAGGATTAGATACACACCATAGCAGACAGCATCACATTTGTTAGGATTAGATACACACCATAGCAGACCATATCACATTTGTAGATTAGATACCCCATAGCACAGTATCACATTTGTTAGGATTAGATACACACCATAGCAGACAGCATCAACATTTGTTAGGATTAGATACACACCATAGCAGACAGTATCATACATGACAGGATTAGATACACACCATAGCAGACAGTATCACACATGATAGGATTAGATACACACCATAGCAGACAGTATGACATTTGTTAGGATTAGATACACACCATAGCAGACAGTATCACACATGATAGGATTAGATACACACCATAGCAGACAGTATCACATTTGTTAGGATTAGATACACACCATAGCAGACAGTATCACACATGATAGGATTAGATACACACCATAGCAGACAGTATCACACATGATAGGATTAGATACACACCATAGCAGACAGTATCACACATGATAGGATTAGATACACACCATAGCAGACAGTATCACACATGATAGGATTAGATACACACCATAGCAGACAGTATCACACATGATAGGATTAGATACACACCATAGCAGACAGCATCACATTTGTTAGGATTAGATACACACCATAGCAGACAGCATCACATTTGTTAGGATTAGATACACACCATAGCAGACCATATCACATTTGTTAGGATTAGATACACACCATAGCAGACAGTATCACATTTGTTAGGATTAGATACACACCATAGCAGACAGTATCACATTTGTTAGGATTAGATACACACCATAGCAGACAGTATCATACATGACAGGATTAGATACACACCATAGCAGACAGTATCACATTTGTTAGGATTTAGATACACACCATAGCAGACAGTATCACATTTGTTAGGATTAGATACACACCATAGCAGACAGTATCACATTTGTTAGGATTAGATACACACCATAGCAGACAGTATCACATTTGTTAGGATTAGATACACACCATAGCAGACAGTATCACATTTGTTAGGATTAGATACACACCATAGCAGACAGTATCACATTTGTTAGGATTAGATACACACCATAGCAGACAGTATCATACATGACAGGATTAGATACACACCATAGCAGACAGTATCATACATGACAGGATTAGATACACACCATAGCAGACAGTATCACACATAGACACATATCTCAGCAGACAGTATCATCCAAGATAGTATTAGGTTACTTTCACACTATCTGTAACTTAATATGAATTCAAAGGATTTGAGAATGAATAAGCTTACACAGCTAAGTGATTAAATATATGATAACACAAAGAAATCAAATACAGAACAATAAAAAGTAAATAATCATCACTAGCCTAAATATGGGGTAGGGATCCGGTCAGCCATGCTATAACCCATGTCTGTCTACCACGTTATAACACATGACTGACACCCCAGGGTGTACAAGAGATGGGGCAAATCAATACTTACATCCTACCTAGGATGAAGTGCATGGTTGAATTCCCAATGCCGAGCATCCATCAAGTTCTTCACAACTTCACACATATTAAACTCAACTACAACTTAAGTCCACACCCATTCACATTCCACTGAATGATTTATGACTGTCATAACAGCTACACAGCTTTCTCTGTTTCATATTCCTGAAACTTACAGAACAAAGAAACACAGCTTTTCTGGGTACAGATAAACACACCACACCCGGAACTACTGATGATCTCTGTTTCTACTATTTTTTCTAACACCTTCTGGTCTTCAATCTGTGATCAATCAAAATCTTATCACAAGACAGGATGCAAGTTACAATGATAAAACTATTTTTGTTAAAACTGAATCATTTTATATTGGTGGTTCACATATAGAATACTTTTCCTCTAAGGCTGGGTTCCCATATTACAATTAGCTACTTACTTACTTACACATATCACATCACTTACTAAACACATCCTGGACTCTATTTGTCTTACTCTTCTGCTGATACTTCATACCCTTCCCCCTCCAAATCCAAACCAGTCACTTTTAGATCCTTCTCTTAACAAGTCTTCTCTGTTAAAGCCTCATTCACATGTCAGTGATTCACGGATGTCTGCGGTACGTGTTCTCCACAGACAGCACACGTCCCCATTCAATTTAAAGTGTGTATTCACACATCAGTGTTTTAGCACTGTCCATGGGCCATGTTTTTAGCACAGATGCATGCTCTATTTTGTCCGTGTTCATGGATAATCACGCCTGTCACACCCATTATAGTCTGTGAAAACCACGGATGCAACATGGATGCCTTCCATGTTACATTCGTGTTTTACAGATCATTAGGAAGAGATGCTTTGAAAATTATTTTTCAGCTATACAGGGTCAGTGAAACACAAATGGCACATGGACAGCAAAAAACGGACACATGGACCCAACACGGATCCTTCACAGACAGCTTCATGGATGCGTCACTGACCACCTTCTCATGGATTTGAGCATGGATACAGAGGTGTGAATGAGGCTTAAGGCTGGGGATGGGATCAGCCCACAGGCAGCCCCTTTTCTTAACTCTTGTCTTTTAAGAATTGATCCAACTTTGTTGACATCAGCAAAGAGAAAAACAGAGCTGTACAATACGACCACTATCTGTGTGAGTCTATATCCCTTAACAGCCCAAACACACAACCCTTGTTTAATGGTAGGACATTCTTCAAGGACACATTTCTTCTCTAACCTTACTCAAGTTTATACATATAGCAGACAATACTTAATCTTTCTGATCAACTTATCTTCTCACACTCTAGATACCAGAACTATTTCAACAGAGATCGTTTCCTCTATATATTATTAGTGCTAGCCACACATCTATTGGCACACACTAGGTACAATACTTATTCATTATTAACTGACAGTCACTGATGTATCGCACTTCTCGTCTTTTACTGCTTATATTTAATACAAACAAACCAATCTAATCTTTAATGTTATGGCTTTAGGTCTCTCCTACTCAATCACCCAGCATTTAGGGTACTAAAAAACTTAAACAGTTCATTTCTGAACATTTAAGGCCTCTTTCACACTAGCGGCAGTCCGGATCCGGCAGGTGAAGGGTGCCGCCGGATCCGGACTGCCGCAAGGACATGTGTGGGGCCGGAACCGCGTCCGGCCCCACACATGTCACACAGTTACCATATACAGACATACATACATACACACACATACACATACATACTTACATACTCCAGGTAGGCAGCCGCACGTCTTCACGCCCGGAGGTGGCAGCTATGACGATTCCCCACAGAGCCCTCTGCTGGGCGCTGTAGGGAATCGTCATAGCTGCGCACCTCCTGGGCGTGAAGACGTGCGGCCTGCCTGCCTGGCAGTATGTATGTATGTATGTGTATGTGTCTGTCTGTCTGTTGTGACGGATCCGTCCTGAACTCCATTGAAAGTCAATGGAGGGCAGATCCGTTTACCATTGTGGTCACACCAAACGGATCCGTCCCCATTGACTTGCATTGGGGGTCATTCCGGATCAGTCTTGGTGCGGATGCCTGGACCGGAGAGAAAACCGCAGCATGCTGCGGTTTGTTCTCCGGTCTGAAGACGGAACGGAATGCTTTCAGGAGCCTCCGTTGTCTTCAGTTCAGTTTTGTTCCCATTGACAATGAATGGGGACAAAACTGAAGCGTTTTATTCCGGTATTGAGCCCCTATGACGGAACTCAATACCGGAATTTAAAAACCCTAGTGTGAAAGTAGCCTAACACAAGTACCATTCATTGCAGACACTTGGGCGATTTCTCTTGCTAGTGTCATACATTACCATCTTGACACTGCACTGTTTTCAGACTCATCAAAACCACCTTAAGGTCACAGGTCCTCTGATGTCCACAATCTAAAAGCTCTTACTTCGCAGAGTCTTACAGATTATCATTCAAGTCTGCTCAGTTCTATAACTTTCAAAAGAATGTTGTTAGGTTCTACCACGTCTACTATAGATCTGCACAACATGTGCAACCCTAATAATCTGCCCGCAGGTTATTAATTCCTACAAATGCCCGGGTTCCAATTTGCAGTGGTGGGTCCAAACTACCCTCTCTCTATGTAACACCCTATTAATGATAAGCATATTCATTTGCTCAAATCCCATCGTTTCTGACACCAGGTGTAATGTAACGTGAATTCAAAAGATTTGACATTGAATAAGCTTATACAGGCTACGTGAATAAATATATTTGCTAAGTGATTAAATATACAATAACACAAAAAAATCACATACGGAATAATAAAAATTAAATAATCATCACTAGCCTATATGCGGGGTAGGGATCCGGTCAGCTATACAATAACTCATGGCTGTCTACCTCATTATAACACGTGACCAATACCCCAGGTACGAGCGAGAGGGCAAATCAATACTTACATCCTACTTAGAACAGCCTGTCAGATTGTTTTAGTGCTAGTGTGAAACTAACCTTAGATACACAGCTCAGCAGACAGTATCACACATGATAGTATTAGATACACAGCTCAGCAGACAGTATCACATATGATAGTATTAGATACACAGCTCAGCAAACAGTATCACACATGATAGGGTTAGATACACAGCTCAGAAGACAGTATCACATATGATAGTATTAGATACACAGCTCAGCAAACAGTATCACACATGATAGGATTAGATACACAGCTCAGAAGACAGTATCACACCAGGTAGGATTAGATACACAGCTCAGAAGACAGTATCACATATACTATGGTTAGACACACAGCTCAGAAGACAGTATCACACAAGGTAGTATTAGATACACAGCTCAGCAGACAGTATCACACATGATAGGATTAGATACACCTCCTGGTCAGCAGACAGTATCACACATGATAGATTAGATACACAGCTCAGAAGACAGTATCACATATACTATGGTTAGACACACAGCTCAGCAGACAGTATTACACATGGTAGGCTTAGATACATAGCTCAGTAGACAGTATCACACATGATAGGATTAGATACACAGCTCAGAAGACAGTATCACATATAATATGGTTAGACACACAGCTCAGCAGACAGTATTACACATGGTAGGCTTAGATACACAGCTCAGCAGACAGAATCACACATGATAGGATTAGATACACCTCCTGGTCAGCAGACAATATCACACATGATCTGAGCTGTGTATCTAATCCTATCATGTGTGATACTGTCTGCTGACCAGAGGTGTATCTAATCCTATCATGTGTGATACTGTCTGCTGAGCGTGTATCTAATACTACCTTGTGTGATACTGTCTTCTGAGCTTGTGTCTAACCATATTATATGTGATACTGTCTTCTGAGCTGTGTATCTAATCCTAAGACAGTATCACATATAATATGGTTAGACACACAGCTCAGAAGACAGTATCACACAAGGTAGTATTAGATACACAGCTCAGAAGACAGTATCACATATAATATGGTTAGACACACAGCTCAGCAGACAGTATTACACATGGTAGGATTAGATACACCTCCTGGTCAGCAGACAGTATCACACATGATAGGATTAGATACACAGCTCAGAAGACAGTATCACATATAATATGGTTAGATAGGAGCCGACTCTGACACAGAGGTCACAGGGACGTCCTGAAAATGGACAAAAATTCTGCTGATCTGTTTTTTTTTACATTCAGGGAGATCAGATGGATACAAAGTAACTGCCAAAACATAGCACTTCCTGCAAAGAAAAACAATGTAACCAACGAGCAAGTCAGGATTTCTCCAAAAAGGGAAGGTAGCATTGAGTAGGTATCACACATGATAGGATTAGATACACAGCTCAGCAGACAGTATCACATATAAAATGGTTAGATACGCAGCCCAGCAGACAGTATCACACATGATAGGATTAGATACACAGCCCAGCAGACAGTATCACACATGATAGGATTAGATACACAGCTCAGCAGACAGTATCACATGTGAATGGATTAGATACTCTTACCCAGTCCGTGTCGGTGGGTTGACATTGGTGGCATTATTGTCCACACTTTGGTGATGGGGTTGAAGCACTCCACAGTATTTGATGTCTTCAGTCCGTCTCTTCCTCCGACCACATAAAGCTTGTTGTCAATCACGGCCACCCCAAACTGCAGGCGCCGGCCGTTCATGGTGCTGACCTGTATCCAGCTGTTTGTCCTCAGGTCGTACTTCTCAATTGTCGTGGCCCCTACAATACAGAAGAAGCTGCCATGATTGTGTGCATGAGCGGAGCTGAAATCATATGTAACCCTGCGGCTCTGCTCCTCCTGATTACTCTACTGCTCCAATCTGCAAAAAAAACAACATAAAGAACTGCTAAAAAAACGCACCAAAATTGAGATACAATGTGTAGTTTATGTGGTTTTTCTATGCAGTTTTCCTGTATTTTTCTTCCAGATTTTCTTCAAAACTGTATACAGGTAGCCTTATGTGAGAAGTGCGATAGACCTGTCAGGTACTGCAGACCTCTAATGTGGGATAGGGAAGTAAAAAGTGGGGTCAGTGTAATTGCCGAAATACAAAACACTCAAGGGTGACCCACAGCCCACAGACATAAAAGATAATTAATAGAAACAATAACAGGAAATCCACTCTGAGCTCCTGAGTTACATCCTGTATTATACTCCAGAGCTGCACTCACTATTCTGCTGGTGCAGTCACTGTATACATACATTACTTATCCTGTACCGATCCTGAGTTACATCCTGTATTATACTCCAGAGCTGCACTCACTATTCTGCTGGTGCAGTCACTACGTACATACATTACTTATCCTGTACTGATCCTGAGTTACATCCTGTATTATACTCCAGAGCTGCACTCACTATTATGCTGGTGCAGTAACTGTGTACATACATTACTTATCCTGTACTGATCCTGAGTTACATCCTGTATTATACTCCAGAGCTGTACTCACTATTCTGCTGGTGCAGTCACTGTGTACATACATTACTTATCCTGTACTGATCCTGAGTTACATCCTGTATTATACTCCAGAGCTGCACTCACTATTATGCTGGTGCAGTAACTGTGTACATACATTACTTATCCTGTACTGATCCTGAGTTACATCCTGTATTATACTCCAGAGCTAACATAGTAACATAGTATATAAGGCCGAAAAAAGACATCTGTCCATCCAGTTCGGCCTGTTTTCCTATAAGTTGATCCAGAGGAAGGCAAAAAAACCCTGTGAGGTAGAAGCCAGTTTTCCCCACTTTAGGGAAAAAAATTCCTTCCCGACTCCAATCAGGCAATCAGAATAACTCCCTGGATCAACAACCCCTCTCTAGTAACTATAACCTGTAATATTATTACCTCCAGAAATACATCCAGGCCCCTCCTTATCTCTTATAGTGAACTTACCATCACCACCTCCTCAGGGAGAGAGTTCCATAGTCTCACTGCTCTTACAGTAAAGAGTCCATAGTCTCACTGCTCTTACAGTAAAGAGTCCATAGTCTCACTGCTCTTACAGTAAAGAGTCCATAGTCTCACTGCTCTTACAGTAAAGAGTCCATAGTCTCACTGCTCTTACTGTAAAGAATCCTCTTCTATGTTTGTGTACAAACCTTCTTTCCTCCAGACGCAGAGGATGTCCCCTCGTCACAGTCACAGTCCTGGGGATAAATAGATCGTGGGAGAGATCTCTGTACTGACCTCTGATATATTTATACATAGTTATTAGATCTCCCCTCAGTCGTCTTTTTTCTAAAGTGAATAAGCCTAATTTTGATAATCTTTCTGGGTCCTGTAGTCCACCCATTCCAGTTATGACTTTAGTTGCCCTCCTCTGAACCCTCTCCAGCTCTGCTATGTCTGCCTTGTTCACAGGAGCCCAGAACTGTACACAGCCCTCCATGTGTGGTCTGACTAGTGATTTGTAAAGTGGCAGGACTATGTTCTCATCACGGGCATCTATGCCCCTTTTGATGCAACCCATTATCTTATTGGCCTTGGCAGCAGCTGTCTGACACTGGTTTCTGCAGCTTAGACTTCTGTTCACTAAAATTCCTAGGTCCTTTTCTATGTCAGAGTTACCCAATATTTTACCATTCAGTATGTACTGGTGACTTGCATTATTCCTTCCCATATGCATAACTTTACATTTGTCAGTGTTAAACCTCATCTGCCACTTCTCTGCCCAAGCCTCCAGTCTATCCAGATCCATCTGTAGCAGTAAACTGTCCTCTGTAGTATATATACAGTATACTGTCCTCTGTAGTATATATACAGTATATTGTCCTCTGTAGTATATATATATAGGTATACTGTCCTCTGTAGCATATATATACAGTGTACTGTCCTCTTCTGTGTTAATTACTTTACACAGTTTAGTATCATCTGCAAAATTTGATATTTTACTGTGCAAGCTTTCTACAAGATCATTAATAAATATATTGAAGAGAATAGGGCCCAATACTGACCCCTGTGGTACCCCACTAGTTACAGTGACCCAATCTGAGTATGTGCCATTAATAACCACCCTCTGTTTTCTATCACTGAGCCAGTTACTTACCCACATACAGACATTTTCTCCCAGGCCAAGCATTCTAATCTTATATACTAACCTTTTATGTGGTACAGTGTCAAATGCTTTGGAGAAGTCCAGATATACGACATCCATTGATTCGCCGCAGTCCAGTCTAGAACTTACCTCCTCATAGAAACTGATTAAATTGGTTTGACATGACCGATCCCTCATGAAGCCATGCTGATATGGAGTAATTTGCTTATTTTCATTGAGGTACTCCAAGATAGCATCTCTTAGAAAACCCTCAAACAGTTTACTCACGACAGACGTTAAACTTACCGGCCTATAGTTCCCGGGCTCTGTTTTTGGACCCTTTTTGAATATTGGAACCACATTTGCTATGCGCCAATCCTGTGGAACACTCCCCGTCAGTATAGAGTCCTTAAATATCAGAAATAAGGGTCTGGCGATGACATTACTTAATTCTCTTAGGATACATGGGTGTATGCCATCCGGTCCTGGTGATTTGTCTATTTTAATCTTTTTAAGACGCAGCTCTACTTCTTCCTGGGTCAGACGGCACTTTTAATGGGGAATTTACTTTTATATTCTGCATTTCATCTGACAGTTTATTTTCCTCAGTGAATAGAGTGGAGAAAAAGATATTTAGTAGCTTTGCTTTCTCCTCATCGCTCTCTGCACCTCCCCCCTCATTACTCTGTAAGGGGCCGACACCTTCAGGTTTATACTTTTTACCATTTATATAATTAAAGAACATTTTAGGGTTAGTTTTACTCTCTTTGGCGATTAATCTCTCGGTCTCTAGTTTGGCTGCTTTTATTTGTCTTTTACATATTCTATTTTTTTCCTTGTAGTTTTTCAATGCTTCCTCGCTCCCCTCCTGTTTTAGTGATTTAAATGCTTTCTGTTTGTCATTTATTGCTTTCTTTACAGTTCTGTTTATCCACATTGGTTTTTTCTTGTTCCTTAACCTTTTATTCCCATAAGGTATGTACCTCTCACAATTAGATATTAGGATGCTTTTAAAAATATCCCATTTTGTGGCTGTATTTTTATTTTTGAGGACTTTGTCCCAGTTAGTTAGGCCTATGGCCTCTCTTAGTTGGCTAAATTTAGCTTTTTTGAAGTTAGGTATTTTTGTTCCTCCCTGAAGAAACGCTCTTTTGAATGACAGTTGGAAGGTTATTATATTATGGTCACTATTTTCCAGTTGTCCCCCGACCTGCACACCTGTTGTTCTGTCAGGTCTATTGGTTAATACTATGGCCGTCCCTCTAGTCGGGTCCTGAACCAGTTGGGAAAGGTAATTGTCTTTGGTTATTTCTAAGAACCTGTTTCCTTTATGAGATATACAGGTTTCAGTTTCCCAGTCTATATCTGGGTAGTTGAAATCTCCCATAATAACGACCTCATTATGATTTGCCGCCTCGTCTATTTAGTTTAGAAGTAGATTTTCTATGGGCTCTGGTATATTAGGAGGTTTATAATAAAGTCCTATTAGTATTTTATTATTGTTTTTGGCTCCATTTATTTCTACCCACAGTGACTCCACATCTTCATGTCCCTCACTTATATCTTCCCGGATTGTGGGCTTTAGACAGGACTTTACATAAAGGCTCACTATTCTGCTGGTGCAGTCACTGTGTACATACATTACTTATCCTGTACTGATCCTGAGTTACATCCTGTATTATACTCCAGAGCTGCACTCACTATGCTGCTGGTGCAATCACTGTGTACATACATTACTTATCCTGTACTGATCCTGAGTTACATCCTGTAGTATACTCCAGAGCTGCACTCACTGTTATGCTGGTGTAGTCACTGTGTACATACATTACTTATCCTGTACTGATCCTGAGTTACATCCTGTATTATACTCCAGAGCTGCACTCACTATTCTGCTGGTGCAGTCACTGTGTATATACATTACTTATTCTGTACTGATCCTGAGTTACATCTAGTATTATACTCCAGAGCTGCACTCACTATTCTGCTGGTGCAGTCACTGTGTACATACATTACTTATCCTGTACTGATCCTGAGTTACATCCTGTATTATACTCCAGAGCTGCACTCATTATTCTGCTGGTGTAGTCACTGTGTACATACATTACTTATCCTGTATTGATCCTGAGTTACATCCTGTATTATACTCCAGAGCTGCACTCACTATTCTGGTGGTGCAGTCACTGTGTACATACATTACTTATCCTGTGCTGATCCTGAGTTACATCCTGTATTATACTCCAGAGCTGCACTCACTATTCTGCTGGTGTAGTCACTGTGTACATACATTACTTATCCTGTACTGATCCTGAGTTACATCCTATATTATACTCCAGAGCTGCGCTCACTGTTCTGCTTGTGCAGTCACTGTGTACATACATTACTTATCCTGTACTGATCCTGAGTTACATCCTGTATTATACTCCAGAGCTGCACTCACTATTCTGCTGGTGCAGTCACTGTGTACATACATTACTTATCCTGTACTGATCCTGAGTTACATCCTGTATTATACTCCAGAGCTGCACTCACTATTCTGCTGGTGTAGTCACTGTGTACATACATTACTTATCCTGTACTGATCCTGAGTTACATCCTGTATTATACTCCAGAGCTGCACTCACTATTCTGCTGGTGTAGTCACTGTGTACATACATTACTTATCCTGTACTGATCCCGAGTTACATCCTATATTATACTCCAGAGCTGCACTCACTATTCTACTGGTGCAGTCACTGTGTACATACATTACTTATCCTGTACTGATCCTGAGTTACATCCTGTATTATACTCCAGAGCTGCACTCACTATTCTACTGGTGCAGTCACTGTGTACATACATTACTTATCCTGTACTGATCCCGAGTTACATCCTATATTATACTCCAGAGCTGCACTCACTATTCTACTGGTGCAGTCACTGTGTACATACATTACTTATCCTGTACTGATCCTGAGTTACATACTATATTATACTCCAGAGCTGCACTCACTATTCTGCTGGTGCAGTCACTGTGTACATACATTACTTATCCTGTACTGATCCTGAGTTACATCCTGTATTATACTCCAGAGCTGCACTCACTATTCTGCTGGTGTAGTCACTGTGTACATACATTACTTATCCTGTACTGATCCCGAGTTACATCCTATATTATACTCCAGAGCTGCACTCACTATTCTGCTGGTGTAGTCACTGTGTACATACATTACATTACTTATCCAATAACTATAGAGGTGCAAGAAAAATAAAATAAAGGAAAGAAAAGATTCAAAAGATTCTTCCGGCATCAGGATTATCCGGAGATCAAACTGCTTCCCGACTGGAGGCCACATTATGAATATTTATCTGGACCGTGCTCATCCGCCTGGAGATCTGAAATTAATTATTAGCGCCCCCCTTCCCCCTTCCCCGAAGCTTGTTATTCTTTTTAAGAACAAGAGAAATCTAATCCTAAAAGGATCATTAACATTTATAGTTTCTGGACCTGGAGGGGGGATTACGACTCCGCTTCTGTAGTAGTAACATCTCCAGTCCTCCTGACACTTAAGGACCTCGAAATTGGTTTTTGACATCAAAGCATTTGTCTGAGACCCCGGTGGGGTGAAGGGCGAGGACACTGAGCTGCAGTGTCTTTTATAAATAGAAGTCAATGTAACCTGTGAGCAGCGGCTCCTCAGTGACTTCTCATTGATTGTTTTCGTCTGTCACTTCGGATGAAGGTGACACCACTTGGGGAAATGGATAAAGCCAGCAATCGATGAGGGGCCACCACAAGAGCATCTTCTTGATTGGATGACTTATTCTTTTGTCTTTTCTGGACATTTATAGACATTGCTCTTTAAAACTCAGTGAATGAATCTGCTACACAGTCAAGAACAGACCTTCTATAGGAACCCTAGAGATGAGCGAATCATTGAAAATTTTATTCACCGAACATTCGTCAAACTTTTCATAAGATTTGTATATTCTACGAATATATTTGTTGAATCTTCGTACAAATCATACGTTATTATGTGGCGTTTTGCGAACATTCGCGCACTAATAATGAACGTTCAGCTTTAAAAGGTACACAACTTCTGTGAACACGTACGCATGAGCGTACAAATTGCATACGAAAATGACAGGCTTAGCTGGAGAGGAATGGTGGAGCAGGAGGAACGCTCTGAGTCTGACCCCAGGCTACATATGGATACTGTATCATTAGATGACAGTAGATCATCCGGCTGAGACTGAGATGAGCGTGCCATCCACTCCACTACCTCATCCACTTTCTCCTCCACTACAATTTTGCGCCTTGGTGGGTTAGCCTGGTAGAACAATGGCCAAGTATTGCAAATACTACAAGTGGAAGCTCCGGCTACAGGTCCTTTGGCACTGCTGCCCTGTGCCACCTCCTCCTTTTTTTTAGAACTCGAGGTCTGGCTGGAACTGGACCCGTTTTGCTTATCCATTCCAGAAATTTTTCACTTCACACTGTGGACCTGCAGCTGGTCTTTGTCTCTCTCCCTGTCTCTCTCCCTGTCTCTCTCCCTATCTCTCTCTCTGTCTCTCTCCCTGCCTGATTAATTACTAGCCCTGCACTGGCCCTGCACTTGCCCTGCAGTATCCCTGATATGTGTAATATGGATTCCCAGAACAATTACACCCCAATTTCAACAACACAGGTCTCAGAAATTCACACACAGCTCTTCTGCTCGTCTCAGCAGTGATGCATCACTGGCTTACCGAGCCTGAGCCAATCAGAGCAAGCCCTGCCCACTAGGTCAGGTGACCGCTTTCTTCCCGGGCTTTTGCCGCACGAATAACGAACTAACAGTAAAAGTTTGCTAATTAATTGAATTCGTACACAACAGCATATAGAGTAACTTATACGTAGCATTAGCGTACAATTTATCGGACAAGTAGCGAATATGTAGAAAGCCTTAGGAACATTTTCGAATCTTAATGGAGCGAATCTCCAAATATTCGGATTTGCTTCGCAGCTGAAAATTTCCAAGATTTGATATGAATCAATGAATAGATTCGCTCATCTCTAAGGAACTCTAAGCAAAAATATATAAGAAATTCAAGACTCTCCAACTAATCTCTATTAGATGGAGGTTCCATGATCTCGTCCATAGTAGGTGGGTCAGGATAATAAATTTAAAAAAAACTTTAAAGTCTCTTTATTGTTAGGATAAAGTGACATTCTCCTCCTCCAGCAGCCTGTAGACCTCCCTCCCTGCAAGATCTACTCAGTCACCCAATAATCCATCTATTGTAAAACAGTAAGAGGAAGATACAGCAACATGTGACTGAGACACTGCATGCTGTGAGAGGGGAAGAGGAGCAGAGCTCTGTAGTCAGAGCAGGAAGGACCTGTCCACTCAGCAGGCACAGGGACACACAAAATCTACAAAAATCTATAAATTACTCTATTTCTTGGGTCCCCCTCTCTCGTACACATCTGCGGGATGTTCCACAGTGTTTATACTCATCCTGTTCCATCACTTCTACATTGTCTCATTTGCTAACAATTATATAAAACCCAATGATTCTTGATAATTCCAATTCTTACCTTTGGTAGCATCCATTCCACCCACGGCATAAAGAGCCCCGACCGTGGACTTTCGTGGTTTGGTCCTAGGACTTTGCATCATGGATCTTCTTTCGGGTAAGAGATGGTATTTCATGGCTTCCATCAGAAATTTCTGACACTCCAGATCGTTGGCGAACATTGGGCTGTTTTCTAAATCTGCAAGTAACTGAAGCCAAGATTTAGTCAGAAGCAGGAATCACTTCTCATATGGAGGACTGATGGCAGACCGTCTCGTTAACACAGTCCTCCCACACGGACTGCACCAACCCATTAGCACAAGGCCAGGACACATCCACTAACTTAATATAAAGAAGAAGGCTTCTGCTTGCTGACATCAAGCAGAGCTCCTGAATTAAATGTCTATAAGAAAGCTTCAGATGCCGATTCACATTAATTTAAAGACCCAAATATGAGTTTTGATTTGTTTTTCTGATACAGAGCACCAAATCCCCTGCCTAGGCAAAGATTCTATATATGAGTATATATCTGTATGTAGTAATCTCCTGAGCTCCCTCTAGTGGTGGCTGTATATATCTGTATGTAGTAATCTCCTGAGCTCCCTCTAGTGGTGGCTGTATATATCTGTATGTAGTAATCTTCTGAGCTCCCTCTAGTGGTGGCTGTATATATCTGTATGTAGTAATCTCCTGAGCTCCCTCTAGTGGTGGCTGTATATATCTGTATGTAGTAATCTCCTGAGCTTCCTCTAGTGGTGGCTGTATATATCTGTATGTAGTAATCTCCTGAGCTCCCTCTAGTGGTGGCTGTATATATCTGTATGCAGTAATCTCCTGAGCTCCCTCTAGTGGTGGCTGTATATATCTGTATGTAGTAATCTCCTGAGCTTCTTCTAGTGGTGGCTGTATATATCTGTATGTAGTAATCTCCTGAGCTCCCTCTAGTGGTGGCTGTATATATCTGTATGCAGTAATCTCCTGAGCTCCCTCTAGTGGTGGTTGTATATATCTGTATGTAGTAATCTCCTGAGCTCCCTCTAGTGGTGGCTGTATATATATCTGTATGTAGTAATCTCCTGAGCTCCCTCTAGTGGTGGCTGTATATATCTGTATGTAGTAATCTCCTGAGCTCCCTCTAGTGGTGACTGTATATATATCTGTATGTAGTAATCTCCTGAGCTCCCTCTAGTGGTGGCTGTATATATCTGTATGTAGTAATCTCCTGAGCTTCCCCTAGTGGTGGCTTTATATGTCTGTATGTAGTAATCTCCTGAGCTCCCTCTAGTAGTGGCTGTATATATCTGTATGCAGTAATCTCCTGAGCTCCCTCTAGTGGTGGCTGTATATATCTGTATGTAGTAATCTCCTGAGCTCCCTCTAGTGGTGGTTGTATATATCTGTATGTAGTAATCTCCTGAGCTCCTTCTAGTGGTGGCTGTATATATATCTGTATGTAGTAATCTCCTGAGCTCCCTCTAGTGGTGGCTATATATATATCTGTATGTAGTAATCTCCTGAGCTCCCCCTAGTGGTGGCTTTATATGTCTGTATGTAGTAATCTCCTGAGCTCCCTCTAGTGGTGGCTGTATATATCTGTATGCAGTAATCTCCTGAGCTCCCTCTAGTGGTGGCTGTATATATCTGTATGCAGTAATCTCCTGATCTCCCTCTAGTGGTGGCTGTATATATCTATATGCAGTAATCTCCTGAGCTCCCTCTAGTGGTGGCTATATATATCTGTATGTAGTAATCTCCTGAGCTCCCTTTAGTGGTGGCTGTATATATCTGTATGCAGTAATCTCCTGAGCTCCCTCTAGTGGTGACTGTATATATCTGTATGTAGTAATCTCCTGAGTTCCCTCTAGTGGTGGCTGTATATATCTGTATGTAGTAATCTCCTGAGCTCCTTCTAGTGGTGGCTGTATATATCTGTATGTAGTAATCTCCTGAGCTCCCTCTAGTGGTGGCTGTATATATCTGTATGTAGTAATCTCCTGAGTTCCCTCTAGTGGTGGCTGTATATATCTGTATGTAGTAATCTCCTGAGTTCCCTCTAGTGGTGGTTGTATATATCTGTATGTAGTAATCTCCTGAGCTCCCTCTAGTGGTGTCTGTATATATCTGTATGTAGTAATCTCCTGAGCTCCCTCTAGTGGTGGCTGTATATATCTGTATGCAGTAATCTCCTGAGCTCCCTCCAGTGGTGGCTGTATATATCAGTATGTAGTAATCTCCTAAACTCCCTCTAGTGGTGGCTGTATATATCTGTATGTAGTAATCTCCTGAGCTCCCTCTA
Source organism: Rhinella marina (assembly GCA_900303285.1). Classification (NCBI taxonomy): domain Eukaryota; kingdom Metazoa; phylum Chordata; class Amphibia; order Anura; family Bufonidae; genus Rhinella; species Rhinella marina. Next base: position 17,733 of record ONZH01026550.1, on the reverse strand, counting down.
GTGGTGACTGTATATATCTGTATGTAGTAATCTCCTGAGCTCCCTCTAGTGGTGGCTGTATATATCTGTATGTAGTAATCTCCTAAACTCCCTCTAGTGGTGGCTGTATATATCTGTATGTAGTAATCTCCTGAGCTCCCTCTAGTGGTGGCTGTATATATCTGTATGCAGTAATCTCCTAAACTCCCTCTAGTGGTGGCTGTATATATCTGTATGTAGTAATCTCCTGAGCTCCCTCTAGTGGTGGCTGTATATATCTGTATGTAGTAATTAGGAATGAGTGTATCGACTTTGGATGAAACACCCAAAGTCGATTCACATAAGACTTCGGTTCAATACTGTACGGAGCGAGAAGCTGGGGTGGTATTTTGTGCTGCACTATGGTATTGCTGGTCCTGCCTACTTCTGTTGTCCTGCCTCCTAATATTGCCCACCTTCTTTAAATTTGGGCCGGCCAACATGTGACCACTTTTAGGTATTTTTCCAGGGCCACTTTGTTTCCAGTCCATGCTTGACAATAACTATATCAGTTTCAAAGACAAACTCAAGAATAAAGTTACTTCTTCCCAACACATTTGGTTTAGTTTCAGAGGAAACCAGTTTGGCTCCCAGTATATATATATATTGTGGTTGCTATTTTCTTATATGTATGAGGGAGCTGATACAAAATTCATAACCCTGGAGGTCATAAAGACTTGTGTTGTTGCCACTACCTGAGGAGGAAGCAGTGGGAGCCGGATGTAGGAGAGCAGCATTCCCAGGTCCTGCTGCCGCGTCTGTACGTCATGTTTCAACCACTGCATCAACGCCTGGAAAATGGTCTCCTCATCTGGGACGTTGATGTCATCACTTGATAGCAGTTTGGCAATTTCAGTTGCTGGTAGAAGGAGAAATTCCTGATTCCGGATTACTTCAATAAAATGTTCCTGGAAATAAAATATTATAGCTGTACATAAAACAAAGTAGAGGTTTGGAGCATTTACACAGCAGGATGAGGATTCAGCGCCCGGCTCCCCGACGTTTATATCTTCTGCTTTACTAGAAAGAAAAATGAGGAAGTAAAATACATTCAAATTGAAAACGTAAAATAGATTTTTTATCATAAATGTGTTCATGAAAGCAAACTGCTAGAAAAAGTCAGAAAAGGCCATATTACTAGGATATATTTTTTTATATGACCAGACTCCCTTCTCCTCCGTCTCTCCTCCCGACTGGACCAGAAGTGTGCTGCGCTGTACAATAAGGTATCAACTGCCGCTCAATCAGTCAATTAGTGGTCTCAGCCCAGTGCCATACGTTTATTATCACCGCTCAGACACCGACTGGCCAGCAGCAGTCATGTGCATATACAGTGCCTTGAAAAAGTATTCATACCCTTTGAGCTTCTCCACATTTTTTCCCGTTACAACCACAAACCTAATTGTATTTTATTGGGATTTTATGTGATCGACCAACACAAAGTAGTAGGTACGTGTGAAATGAGAAGAAAACAAATCATGGTTTTCAAAATTTTTAATAAATAAAAATCTGAAAAGAGGGGTTTCAAATTTCTATTTAGCCCCTTGTACTCTGATACCTGTAAATAAAATTCAGTCTGACCAATCGCCTTCAGAATTCACCTCATTAGTACATAGAGTCCTCCTGTCTGTAATGTCTTCAGTATAACTCCAGCTCTTCTGTGAAGGCCTCAGAGGTTAGAGAACATTAGCGACCAAACTGCATCGTGAAAACCAAGGAACACACCAGACAGGTCAGGGATAAAGTGGTGGAGAAGTGTAAAGCAGGGTTAGGTTATCAAAAATACCCCAAGTTCTGAACATCTCACAGAGCACTGATCAATCCATCATCCAAAAATGGAAGGAGAATGGCTCAACTGGAAACCTACAAGACATGGCCGTCCACCTAAACTGACAGCCCAGGAAAGGAGAGCATTTACTAGAGAAGTAACCAAGAGGCCCATGGTCTCTGTGGAGGAACTGCAGAGATCCACAGCTCAGGTGGGAGAATCTGTCCACAGGACAACTATTAGTCGTGTACTGCACAAATATGGCCTTTATGGAAGAGTCACAAGAAGAATGACATTTCTGAAAGCAAGTTATAAGATTTCCTGCCTGCAGTTTGCCCCAAACCATGTAGGGGACACAGCAAACATGTGGAAGAAGGTGCTGTGGTCAGATGAGAACAAAGTGGAACCTTTTGGCCTAAATGTAAAACGTTATGTGTGGGGGAAAACTAAGACTGCACGTCACCCTGAACACACCATCCACACAACGAGACATGGTGGTGGCAGTGTCATGCTGGGGGGAGGGTTTTCTTCAGTAGTAACAGGGAAGCCGGTCAGAGGTGATGGGAAGACGGATGGAACTAAATACAGGACAATCCTGGAGGAGGCTGCAAAAGACTTGAGACGGGGGCAGAGGTTCACCTTCCAGTAAGAGAACAACCCTCAACATCCAGCCAGAGCTACAATGGAAGGGTTTAGACCAAAGCATCTTCATGTGTTAGAACGTCCCAGTCACAGTCCAGACCTAAATCTCACTGAGAATCTTCGGGAGAGACTGATAATTGCTGATCACAGACATTCTGCATCCGATCTGACCGAGCGTGAGGAGTAGTATTATAGTAGTTATAGTAGTATAGTATAGTAGTTATATTCTTGTACATAGGAGCAGTATTATAGTAGTTATATTCTTGTACATAGGAGCAGTATTATAGTAGATATATTCTTGTACATAGGAGCAGTATTATAGTAGTTATATTCTTGTACATAGGAGCAGTATTATAATAGTTATATTCTTGTACATAGGAGGCAGTATTATAGTAGTTATATTCTTGTACATAGGAGCAGTATTATAGTAGTTATATTCTTGTACATAGGAGCAGTATTATAGTAGTTATATTCTTCTACATAGGAGCAGTAGTATAGTAGTTATATTCTTATACATTGGAGGAAGAATTATAGTAGTTATATTCTTGTACATAGGAGCAGTATTATAGTAGTTATATTCTTGTACATAGGAGCAGTATTATAGTAGTTATATTCTTGTACATAGGAGCAGTATTATAGTAGTTATATTCTTGTACATAGGAGGTAGTATTATAGTAGTTATATTCTTGTACAGAGGAGGCAGTATTATAGTAGTTATATTCTTGTACATAGGAGCAGTATTATAGTAGTTATATTCTTGTACATAGGAGCAGTATTATAGTAGTTATATTCTTGTACATAGGAGCAGTATTATAGTAGTTATATTCTTGTACATAGGAGGCAGTATTATAGTAGTTATATTCCTGTACATAGGAGCAGTATTATAGTAGTTATATTCTTGTACATAGGAGGTAGTATTATAGTAGTTATATTCTTGTACAGAGGAGCAGTATTATAGTAGTTATATTCTTGTACATAGGAGCAGTATTATAGTAGTTATATTCTTGTACATAGGAGCAGTATTATAGTAGTTATATTCTTGTACATAGGAGGCAGTATTATAGTAGTTATATTCTTGTACATAGGAGCAGTATTATAGTAGTTATATTCTTGTACATATGAGCAGTATTATAGTAGTTATATTCTTGTACATAGGAGCAGTATTATAGTAGTTAGATTCTTATACATAGGGGCAGTATTATAGTAGTTATATTCTTGTACATAGGAGCAGTATTATAGTAGTTAGATTCTTATACATAGGAGCAGTATTATAGTAGTTATATTCTTGTACATAGGAGCAGTATTATAGTAGTTATATTCTTGTACATAGGAGGTAGTATTATAGTAGTTATATTCTTGTACATAGTAGGCAGTATTATAGTAGTTATATTCTTGTACATAGGAGCAGAATTATAGTAGTTATATTCTTGTACATAGGAGGCAGTATTATAGTAGTTATATTCTTGTACATAGGAGCAGTATTATAGTAGTTATATTCTTGTACATAGGAGGCAGTAATATAGTAGTTATATTCTTGTACATAGGAGGCAGTATTATAGTAGTTATATTCTTGTACATAGGAGCAGTATTATAGTAGTTATATTCTTGTACATAGGAGCAGTATTATAGTAGTTATATTCTTGTACATAGGAGGCAGTATTATAGTAGTTTATATTCTTGTACATAGGAGGGCAGTATTATAGTAGTTTATATTCTTGTACATAGGAGCGGTATTATAGTAGTTATATTCTTGTACATAGGAGCAGTATTATAGTAGTTATATTCTTGTACATAGGAGCAGTATTATAGTAGTTATATTCTTATACATAGGAGCAGTATTATAGTAGTTATATTCTTGTACATAGGAGCAGTATTATAGTAGTTATATTCTTGTACATAGGAGCAGTATTATAGTAGTTATATTCTTGTACATAGGAGGCAGTATTATAGTAGTTATATTCTTGTACATAGGAGCAGTATTATAGTAGTTATATTTTTGTAATATATTGTTATATTCTTGTTGAAGCGATGTATAACACTTAGTATTGCTCTCATACCCCCTCCACTTCCTTTGCTATTTTCAGTGTAGCACAATAGAGGATTTCAGAGATGAACAATGTAATGCTGCATATCATTATATAGTTCACTCTTGTGTCCCGCACAATTAATAGCACGTTCTGTCCCATTGTTGTCTCCTTTGTCATTTTTTCAGTGTTGGTTTGTTGATGGCACTTTACAGGACACATCACATATTATAGGTGACGTCTATGTGAACGTCATCCCTCTCTCCCGGCCGCCTGCAGGGCATCCTTGACCCCAGAGATAAGATTCACCGCCTCGCTCTCTATAATCGCTCTCTGCTGTTACATTGTTACTTTTCCTGTGGCAGAGTCTTTGTTACAATTTAAATGACTAATTCCTGCCTTTCTTCTTATTCCTAGATCTAAATATTAATGAAATCACAGAATGCAGTCTGTGGAACGTAGCTGTAATAATACAATAGGTAATATAACAGTAATAATATGATGATGTGCTATTCTTACACACTGTCAATATATCATGTTTTGTCTTTAGACTCATTGCTGTTTCTCTGTATGTTAGATAAAGCAACGCTAGATAAATCTAACACAGAGTAGATAGGGGGCAGTAGTGTGTACAAAACCCACATCTAAATGCCTGTTTGCTTCCAGTAGGTGTAGATTTGTGATTAATTTGGGACATTTTCCTACTTAACCCTTTCTCTTTTTTTCTTGTCATTTTTGAAAAGAGCTCCGAAAAAAACCCCTTCTTGTGTGCCTGCGGATAACGGTGGTGCTGCAGAAATGAGGAAAGCAGATCTTATGGCGTCTTTTCGCTGTTTTATAATATTTAGCAGATATAATAAGAGATGAATTCTAGCAGAATCTTCTCGGTGAACGGTAATCCGGGAAAACATGAAATTGGCGCTCCGCGTCTCGTGTAATTTCTCAAATGTCATCTTGGTATTTAATGTATCACTGTTCCTCCTTGTGACATTTCAGTGAATGGAAACAAAGTTTTCTTAGTTTCTGAACTGGAAAATCCAGGAAACATTCAGTTCTATCTGGAGACGGAGGAAGGTTTACTTTATTAATGCCCTTTAGATCGAATTCACACAGTCATAATCAGACCCCAGGTCTTAGAAGAATGGAGGGGGAGGGGAGCACTGTGTCACCTACCATTAGGGGCGGACGAGGATTTTCCTGCGATCAGCTTGATTAAAACCTTGCTAATTATGAATTTACTTTTAGCATTGTCATGGCACAGAAGGAAAATCCTCTAGAACAGTAAATGAATGAATATGCATACAGCATTACATGGGACTGCAGGATGATTCTGGATGAAAAGACCTGAGACTAGGACGGAGATTTAACTTCCAACAAGACAATGATCCCAAACATAAAGCAAAATCTACAATGGAATGGTTCAAAAATAAAGGTCCCCAGGTCTTAGAACGGCCGAGTCACAGTCCAGACCTGAATCCAATGGAGAAGATGTGGAAAGAGCTGAAAACTGCTGTTCACAAACGTCTCCATCCAACCTCAAAGAGGAAGAATGGGCAAGAATTTCATCTCTAGATGTGAAAACTGATAGAGACATCCCCCAAGAGACCGCAGCTGGAATCGCAGCAAAGTATTAATGCAAGGGGGACGAATAATTTTGCACGAACAACTTTTCAGTTTTATTATTACAAAAAAAGTTTAAATGATCCAATAAATTTCCTTCCACTTCACAATTGTGACCACTTGTTGTTGATTCTTCACCAAAAATGTAAAATGTTCTATCTTTTTGTTTGAAGCCTGAAATGTGGCAAAAGGTTGAAAAGTTCCAGGGGGCCGAATACTTTCACAAGGCACTGTATTACATAGGGCTGCTGGTAACACCTACTGTATTATCTGTACTCATTATATACTGGTACATAGGACTGCAGGTGACATCTACTACATTATCTGTACTCAGAGAGTTATCACTGTGTTATCTGTGGTGTTACATAGGACTGCAGGTGACATCTACTACATTATCTGTACTCAGAGAGTTATCACTGTGTTATCTGTGGTGTTACATAGGACTGCAGGTGACATCTACTACATTATCTGTACTCAGAGAGTTATCACTGTTATCTGTGGTGTTACATAGGACTGCAGGTGACATCTACTACATTATCTGTACTCAGAGAATTATCACTGTGTTATCTGTGGGGTTACATAGGACTGCAGGTGACATCTACTACATTATCTGTACTCAGAGAGTTATCACTGTGTTATCTGTGGTGTTACATAGGACTGCAGGTGACATCTACTACATTATCTGTACTCAGAGAATTATCACTGTGTTATCTGTGGTGTTACATAGGACTGCAGGTGACATCTACTACATTATCTGTACTCAGAGAGTTATCACTGTGTTATCTGTGGTGTTACATAGGACTGCAGGTGACATCTACTACATTATTGTACTCAGAGAGTTATCACTGTGTTATCTGTGGTGTTACATAGGACTGCAGGTGACATCTACTACATTATCTGTACTCAGAGAGTTATCACTGTGTTATCTGTGGTGTTACATAGGACTGCAGGTGACATCTACTACATTATCTGTACTCAGAGAGTTATCACTGTGTTATCTGTTGGTGTTACATAGGACTGCAGGTGACATCTACTACATTATCTGTACTCAGAGAGTTATCACTGTGTTATCTGTGGTGTTACATAGGACTGCAGGTGACATCTACTACATTATCTGTACTCAGAGAGATATCACTGTCTTATCTGTGGTGTTACATAGGAACTGCAGGTGACATCTACTACATTATCTGTACTCAGAGAGTTATCACTGTGTTATCTGTGGTGTTACATAGGACTGCAGGTGACATCTACTACATTATCTGTACTCAGGGAGTTATCACTGTGTTATCTGTGGTGTTACATAGGACTGCAGGTGACATCTACTACATTATCTGTACTCAGAGAGTTATCACTGTGTTATCTGTGGTGTTACATAGGACTGCAGGTGACATCTACTACAGCATCTGTACCCAGAGGATTATCACTGTGTTATCTGTGGTGTTACATAGGACTGCAGGTGACATCTACTACATTATCTGTACTCAGAGAGCTATCACTGTGTTATCTGTGATGTTACATAGGACTGCAGGTGACATCTACTACATTATCTGTACCCAGAGGATTATCACTGTGTTATCTGTGGTGTTACATAGGACTGCAGGTGACATCTACTACATTATCTGTACTCAGAGAGATATCACTGTGTTATCTGTGGTGTTACATAGGACTGCAGGTGACATCTACTACATTATCTGTACCCAGAGGATTATCACTGTGTTATCTGTGGTGTTACATAGGACTGCAGGTGACATCTACTACATTATCTGTACTCAGAGAGTTATCACTGTGTTATCTGTGGTGTTACATAGAACTGCAGGTGACATCTACTACATTATCTGTACTCAGAGAGTTATCACTGTGTTATCTGTGGTGTTACATAAGACTGCAGGTGACATCTACTACATTAATCTGTACTCAGGAATTATCACTGTGTTATCTGTGGTGTTACATAGGACTGCAGGTGACATCTACTACATTATCTGTACCCAGAGGATTATCACTGTGTTATCTGTGGTGTTACATAGGACTGCAGGTGACATCTACTACATTATCTGTACTCAGAGAGTTATCACTGTGTTATCTGTGGTGTTACATAGAACTGCAGGTGACATCTACTACATTATCTGTACTCAGAGAGTTATCACTGTGTTATCTGTGGTGTTACATAGGACTGCAGGTGACATCTACTACATTATCTGTACTCAGAGAGTTATCACTGTGTTATCTGTGGTGTTACATAGGACTGCAGGTGACATCTACTACATTATCTGTACTCAGAGAGTTATCACTGTGTTATCTGTGGTGTTACATAGAACTGCAGGTGACATCTACTACATTATCTGTACTCAGAGAGTTATCACTGGTTATCTGTGGTGTTACATAGGACTGCAGGTGACATCTACTACATTATCTGTACTCAGAGAGTTATCACTGTGTTATCTGTGGTGTTACATAGGACTGCAGGTGACATCTACTACATTATCTGTACTCAGAGAGTTATCACTGTGTTATCTGTGGTGTTACATAGGACTGCAGGTGACATCTACTACATTATCTGTACTCAGAGAGTTATCACTGTGTTATCTGTGGTGTTACATAGGACTGCAGGTGACATCTACTACATTATCTGTACTCAGAGAGTTATCACTGTGTTATCTGTGGTGTTACATAGGACTGCAGGTGACATCTACTACATTATCTGTACTCAGAGAGTTATCACTGTGTTATCTGTGGTGTTACATAGGACTGCAGGTGACATCTACTACATTATCTGTACTCAGAGATTATCACTGTGTTATCTGTGGTGTTACATAGGACTGCAGGTGACATCTACTACATTATCTGTACTCCAGAGAGTTATCACTGTGTTATCTGTGGTGTTACATAGGACTGCAGGTGACATCTACTACATTATCTGTACTCAGAGAGTTATTCACTGTGTTATCTGTGTGTTACATAGGACTGCAGGTGACATCTACTACATTATCTGTACTCAGAGAGTATCACTGTGTTATCTGTGGTGTTACATAGGACTGCAGGTGACATCTACTACATTATCTGTACTCAGAGAGTTATCACTGTGTTATCTGTGGTGTTACATAGGACTGGCAGGTGACATCTACTACATTATCTGTACCCAGATGATTATCACTGTGTTATCTGTGGTGTTACATAAGACTGCAGGTGACATCTACTACATTATCTGTACTCAGAGTTATCACTGTGTTATCTGTGGTGTTACATAGGACTGCAGGGTGACATCTACTACATTATCTGTACTCAGAGAGTTATCACTGTGTTATCTGTGGTGTTACATAGGACTGCAGGTGACATCTACTACATTATCTGTACTCAGAGTTATCACTGTGTTATCTGTGGTGTTACATAGGACTGCAGGTGACATCTACTACATTATCTGTACTCAGAGAGTTATCACTGTGTTATCTGTGGTGTTACATAGGACTGCAGGTGACATCTACTACATTATCTGTACTCAGAGAGTTATCACTGTGTTATCTGTGGTGTTACATAGGACTGCAGGTGACATCTACTACATTATCTGTACTCAGAGAGTTATCACTGTGTTATCTGTGGTGTTACATAGGACTGCAGGTGACATCTACTACATTATCTGTACTCAGAGAGTTATCATTGTGTTATCTGCCATGTTACATAGGACTGCAGGTGACATCTACTACATTATCTGTACTCAGAGTTATCACTGTGTTATCTGTGGTGTTACATTACATAGGACTGCATGTTATGTTCCTTTTCTCTGTGGTTCCTTTATCAGTGGTTCTTTGGGGGGGGGGGGGTCTCAGTTAACCCGTAATTAGTGTTGGACGTCTCTTTTTTTCTTGTGTTTTTGACAATCTGCTAATTTTGAAAGACAAACAGGCAGATGTCTGGAGAGAGTCTGCGGCTGTGGAGATGTGCTGCGGCTTCCTGTCTGCTATCTCCTGGGGTCTGATGTTTGTGTCTGATACAAGTGACTATTTTCATGCTTTCCAAAAGGATTTCACTTCCTGCCTTTATAATGAAGGTCAAGGAGGAGGCAGGATGTGCTGTAAGTGTTTGTATGTCCAGTCTTGGTGTCGGGGGCCCCACATCCCCCACTATGCTCCTCCATGTACAGGATCCCAGGGTATCGGCGCCATGATCCTTACTGCCTGGATGTCCTTATTTAAAGGCTTCTTGTCATTTCCCAGGTCAGATTCATGACCTTTTAAGAACCCAGGAAAGAAAATGTTTACTTAACATCATCCTGTCTTCTACAAGTCACTGTATGAATTAAACATGCTGAACATTTCTAATGCTTGCTGTCACTGAATGGGAACTTTTTTTTACACCCCAAAAATAAATATAGGATGTCCTGACCTAATCTAATTTATTTACTCCATATTGGGGCAATAAACTGTGAACTAAATACAGCAGCAGAAAGGGTTTCTTGTCCTGGCCCCAAGGAACATTTTCACTGTTACATTGTTACAACCCATTAGGACAAGACAGTAATGTATCCACTGCTCTATTCAGGTTACAAATAAATCCAAATAAAAACCTTCAGCTGCATGAGCACAACTAGGTGAGTAATAGGTTACAGCCTCTAATTTCAAGAATGTTTCCATTCACTGACAGCAAGTGCAAATCTTGCCGTATCATATTATAAACATTTTCATCGTAATTGACATACTCTGCTTGAATGTGACTGTTTGGCAGCACATAATAATTCACTGAGCACCAAAACCTCCTGTTGAAAGAGACCAATTACTGACACCATGGCGGTTCCACCATGTCCACAAAACATGGTGGAAAACCCTTCATACACAATACTAGCACACTGCTGACTTCTGTTTCAGTGTATGGACATACTAGGACTCTTACCATAGTGTAACTGTGTGCCACCCGCAGGAGCTCCACACAACCTTGTGCATCTCCAAATGACCGAATACCCAGACAATTAGAGGGATGAAGCTGCTTCATAAGAAAGTTACAGCAAACTTCTATAACTTGGGAAAGCTGAAGAAGACAAGCAGCGGCCAGCAAGCTCTCTATGGTGTCTTCCTTGAGTTCTAAAATACCTAAAAATAAATAGGTAAATACAGAATTACAAACAGCAGCTGTGAGCAAAAGAAACAATATATAATGCAAACCCTTATACCAGGATACTGTTTTCCAATCTCTTTGTATCATTTGTCATATCAGCAACATCAGAATGAACATACATTACTTGCCCAATACTGATCCTTAGTTATGTCCTGAATTATACTCCAGAGCTGCACTCACTACTCTGCTGGTGCAGTCACTGTGTACATACATTACTTATCCTGCACTGATCCTGAGTTACATCCTGTATTATACTCCAGAGCTGCACTCACTACTCTGCTGGTGCAGTCACTGTGTACATACATTACTTATCCTGTACTGATCCTGAGTTACATCCTGTATTATACTCCAGAGCTGCACTCACTATTCTGCTGTTGCAGTCACTGTGTACATACATTACTTATCCTGTACTGATCCTGAGTTACATCCTGTGTTGTACTCCAGAGCTGCACTCACTATTCTGCTGGTGCAGTCACTGTGTACATACATTACTTATCCTGTACTGATCCTGAGTTACATCCTGTATTATACTCCAGAGCTGCACTCACTATTCTGCTGGTGCAGTCACCGTGTACATACATTACTTATCCTGTACTGATCCTTAGTTACATCCTGTATTATACTCCAGAGCTGCACTCACTATTCTGCTGGTGCAGTCACTGTATACATACATTACTTATCCTGTACTGATCCTGAGTTACATCCTGTATTATACTCCAGAGCTGCACTCACTATTCTGCTGGTGCAGTCACCGTGTACATACATTACTTATCCTGTACAGCTCCTGAGTTACATCCTGTATTATACTCCAGAGCTGCACTCACTATTCTGCTGGTGCAGTCACTGTGTGCATACATTACTTATCCTGTACTGATCCTGAGTTACATCCTGTATTATACTCCAGAGCTGCCCTCACTATTCTGCTGGTGCAGTCACTGTGTACATACATTACTTATCCTGTACAGCTCCTGAGTTACATCCTGTATTATACTCCAGAGCTGCACTCACTATTCTGCTGTTGCAGTCACTGTGTACATACATTACTTATCCTGTACTGATCCTGAGTTACATCCTGTGTTGTACTCCAGAGCTGCACTCACTATTCTGCTGGTGCAGTCACTGTGTACATACATTACTTATCCTGTACAGCTCCTGAGTTACATCCTGTATTATACTCCAGAGCTGCACTCACTATTCTGCTGGTGCAGTCACTGTGTACATACATTACTTATTCTTTACTGATCCTGAGTTACATCCTGTATTATACTCCAGAGCTGCACTCACTATTCTGCTGGTGCAGTAACTGTGTACATATAGTACAATGTATGCATGCAGAATGTAATGTATGCACAGAGTGATTCTTCCAGCATAACAAGGATTACAGCTCTGAGGGAACATGTAGCATTATGTGATGTGGACATACTTTGTAAATCTCTAATGCTTCAGGTTATTTAGCCAATATTATTAACTCAAATGCTGAATATATATATAATCCATTTTGGCCAACCATGGATGGTGTATGTGGCCTCCCTACTGCCCCCAATGATCAATCTCGGGGGAGATAAGAATCAGACACAGTTGATTTCAGTCGCTGGATCTTTTTGTTCTTAGGAGATAAACTGCGGCCAGAGATGACCGGCAGCAGCTTTCCTCCATCTTCCCAGTCTGCCGAACTGAGGAGGTAAGTGTATAGGAGGATTGGGAGGAACGGATAGATAGATACATAGATATGAGATAGATAGATAGATATGAGATAGATAGATAGATAGATAGATAGATAGATAGATAGATACATAGATAGATAGATAGATATGAGATAGATAGATAGATAGATAGATAGATAGATAGATAGATAGATAGATAGATATGAGATAGATAGATATGAGAGAGATAGATAGATAGACAGATAGATAGATAGATAGATAGATAGATAGATAGATAGATAGATAGATAGATAGATAGTGTGAGAACTGGTCGTGTGCAGTTTGAATGCTGCTCATGAATATACATTGTTGCAGTGGCTTTGTTTCCTTTACATTGTTGCAGAACGTCCTGGATGTGATTTCTCCTCTTCCTGCTCAGGTCAATCAGTTTCTTCAGTTCTTTACATTTTAATTCACAGATGTAATGTCAGTGAAAGGCAGCGGCCGCCGCTGTGCAGAGGAGAAGGGGCCGCCGCGGACTGACAGATGAATGCAGCTGCCCTCGGCCTCCACATCTGCTGCACTGAGCGTACGATGAATAATCAGCCGCCTCCATTATATTCACAGATTAAAGTCCTCACCTCATGGAATGGAAATCAAGTGCTGACTGTCCTGTGATTATTCTGCTACAATGTGTCAGCGGCTCCGGTGTATGCACTCTATCCTCAGGAGTATATGTATACTGGACACTGCTTCTAGTAACAGCGCCACACATGCCCACAGGTTGTGTGTGTGTTACTGCAGCTTAGGTCTATTGAAGTGAGACGGGGTAGAGCTGCACTACCTCACACAGCCTGTGGACAGATGTGGTGCTGTTACTGAAAATAGCAATGTTTCCAGCTAATCCTGGACAACACTTAGGGTTCAGAGCCGGGTAGCAAATGGAGAAGGATCCTGCGGCTATCTGGTCTGGAAATACTTGATGATGTATACCACGAGGGAGGCTGAAGTCCCATGAGTTAGTGTGGTGGCCTGTGGATTATTACAGCAACATTCTGATAGTGTGGAATGTACGTGAGGGACGCCAACCAGACACTGGAGATCCTGATACAGGACCTGAAATACTTCAAAAAGTGTCTGAAGTTTGGAATTTTATGAATCAGATCCAATAATCCAGAAGTGTAACTGCCAAATTCTAAAGTATCTAGATGTAGCATTCAAATAACTATTACTGATGCACATGTGACTTTACAACAATGTTGCTGTTAATATTCTTTATTATACTTTGAGTATTATTCTTATATATATATTTATTATTATTATTATTATTATTATATTATATTATTATAGGTCTGTTGCTGTTATTACTCTCACATTCCATTACCTGATTCTTTATAATGTTGATACTTCTGCTAGTCTTAGATATTATGGTTACTATTGTTACATTCTAACATACCATACTCACATAATGTTCGGGATATTTGTTTTGTGGGTGAAATTTCAGGATGGACATAAAATGCCCTCTGACCTTTACAGGAGACCTTAATGTAACCTTCTCTAATCTTCTGAATGCACATGTCCAATGTTTTAGTACTTTTTGCACAACTTGCTCTAAGAGATTAATGGCAAATTTGGCACCAGGTGTTTGATCCATGAATCGCCTAATACATTTCCTGGTTCTATTAGAATTGGTATTAAACAGTCCTCCTCATCATGCTGCTCACATTCTGACATCATGAGACCAAGACGACACCTAACAATTCATGAACAGCACTTCTCCATTATGAGGCTTCAAGAAGGATGTTCTCAGATGGAAGTGGCCCCTGAGCTTAGAGAGTCACAGAGTCATCAGCAGGTTGTATCAGAGATACAGAGACTGGAAGAGTCACAGAAAGGCAGAGAAGTGGACGTCCTTTGCCCACATCCCAAACTGATGATCACTTCATTGTGAACAATGCCCTGTGGAACCGGATGATGAATGTCACACAACTCCAGGCACATTTAAGGGAGGTGAGAGGCACCAAGTGTCACATCAGACCATTGGAAACCATTTACATCAATGTGGTCTGCGTGCTAGACGACCTGCAAGGTACCTGACCTCATGACCAGACACAGGAGTCATTGTCTTGTATGGGCCAGGGATCATCTACACTGGTGAGGGACCAGTGGCCTCAGTGCTGTTCACTGATGAAAGTTGATCCACACTGAGCAGAAATGATGGCCGCCAATGATGTTGGAGACGTCAAGGAGAGCGCTCTGCATCAGCCACTGTGGTCACCAGATGAGCCTTTGGTGGTGGTGGTGGTGGTGTTACAGTGTGGGCCGGTGTGTCTCGTCAGTGCAGAACTGCCCTGCACTGTGTGAATGGTCCTGTGACAAGTCCAGACTACCTGAAGAACATCATTACTCCAGTCATTGTGCCTCTGCAGGAACAACCCCGGTCAAATGTCATCTTCATGGAGGACAATGCTCCAGCTCATCGAGGTCCCATCATTAGAGAACGGCTGCTGGAGACTGGAGGACCTCACATGGAGCGGCTGCTGGAGACTGGAGGACCTCACATGGAGCGGCTGCTGGAGACTGGAGGACCTCACATGGAGCGGCTGCTGGAGACTGGAGGACCTCACATGGAGCGGCTGCTGGAGACTGGAGGACCTCACATGGAGCTGCTGCTGGAGACTGGAGGACCTCACATGGAGCGGCTGCTGGAGACTGGAGACCTCACATGGAGGCGGCTGCTGGAGACTGGGGGATCCTTCACATGGAGCGGCTGCTGGAGACTGGTGGACCTCACATGGAGCGGCTACTGGAGACTGGAGGACATCACATGGAGCGGCTGCTGGAGACTGGAGGACCTCACATGGAGCGGCTGCTGGAGACTGGAGGACCTCACATGGAGCGGCTGCACTTTCTCCAGACCTGAATCCCATTGAGAACCTATGGGATCAGCTGAGTCACCGTGTAGAGGCTCGTAACTCTGTACCTCAGAACCTCAATGACCTGAGGGCCGTCCTTCAAGAAGAGTGGGATGCCGTGCCTCAGCAGATAATAAGTCGTCTTGTGAACAGCAGGAGACGTCGATGTCAAGCTGGAATTGATGCTCAAGACCACAGGACAGGTTCTTGAGACACAGATATTTGTGGCGGTATACCCAGCACTGGGGTCGGTGAGACACTGACATTATGTGGCGGTATAACCAGCACTGGGGTTGGCTTCTGAGAAGAGGAGATCACCATCACTGCTTCTACTTAATGCCCGAATTTCCTGATAGAATATCACTGGATCCGACACTATTTACGTTTTCCAGAAATTTCACCTGAAAGCCAAATATCCCAATCTTTTTCTGAGTACCTGACCTCTTCCTGTGATTTCCTCTTCCATTTTCTCTACATCAGTTCAGCTCTGAGAACAAGAAGCAGCAATTTCTAGGTGTAAAAAATCTCTTTATCATAGAATAGGAAACGTGTGAATCCAGCAGAAGGTGGGGGGTGTCCTGTGGGGTCTCCGGGGACAGAGAAAACCTTCCAGAATCTACAAGGAGAATCAGACACCTAACAAGGAAAAAACCGGGATATTGTTGTATCCTGCCGGGAAAGGTTAAACCGGGACAAAGCTGATATGGAGGAGCCTAAACTAGGTGTGTGTTATCTGTGGTGTTACATAGGACTGCAGGTGATATCTACTACATTATCTGTACTCAGAGAGCTATCACTGTGTTATCTGTGGTGTTACATAGGACTGCAGGTGACATCTACTACATTATCTGTACTCAGAGAATTATCACTGTGTTATCTGTGGTGTTACATAGGACTGCAGGTGATATCTACTACATTATCTGTACTCAGAGAGTTATCACTGTGTTATCTGTGGTGTTACATAGGACTGCAGGTGACATCTACTACATTATCTGTACTCAGAGAGTTATCACTGTGTTATCTGTGGTGTTACATAGGACTGCAGGTGATATCTACTACATTATCTGTACTCAGAGAGTTATCACTGTGTTATCTGTGGTGTTACATAGGACTGCAGGTGACATCTACTACATTATCTGTACTCAGAGAGTTAGCACTGTGTTGTCTGTGGTGTTACATAGGACTGGTCACAGGAGACATCTACTACATTATCTGTACTCAGAGAGATATCACTGTGTCATCTGTGGTGTTACATAGGACTGCAGGAGACATCTACTACATTATCTCTACTCAGAGAGTTATCACTGTGTTATCTGTGGTGTTACATAGGATTGCAGGTGACATCTATTACATTATCTGTACTCAGAGAGTTATCACTGTGTTATCTGTGGTGTTACATAGGACTGCAGGTGACATCTACTACATTATCTGTACTCAGAGAGTTATCACTGTGTTATCTGAGGTGTTACATAGGACTGCAGGTGACATCTACTCCATTATCTGTACTCAGAGAGGTATCACTGTGTTATCTGTGATGTTACATAGGACTGCAGGTGACATCTACTACATTATCTGTACTCAGAGAGGTATCACTGTGTTATCTGTGGTGTTTACATAGGACTGCAGGTGACATCTATTACATTATCTGTACTCAGAGAGTTATCCTGTGTTATGTGGTGTTACATAGGACTGCAGGTGACATCATATTACATTATCTGTACTAGAGAGTTATCACCTGTTTATCTGTAGTGTTACATAGGACTGCAGGTGACATCTACTACATTATCTGTACTCAGGAGTTACACTGGTTATCTGTAGTGTTACATAGGACTGCAGGTGACATCTACTACATTATCTGTACTCAGATAGTTATCACTGTGTTATCTGTGGTGTACATAGGACTGCAGGTTTTACTAGTTATCACTGTGTTTTATTACATAGGACTGCAAGGTGACATCTACTCTTATCTGACTCGAGAGTTTATCACTGTGTTATCTGTG